>JAHBCN010009344.1:0-35632 GCA_019359885.1 Listronotus oregonensis | reverse complement strand
TAAAAAAAATGTGACCCATGGTTAAAAAAAAAATTTTTGGGGGCGAATCAGGTAGGCAAAAAATATATAAAAGGACTTTTTAAAAATTTTTAAAATTTTAGGGTTATTTGGAAACCGAAAGTGAATAATTCGTTGTATTTAGTCATTAAAAGCGTGCCCTTTTAAGAGGTGCATCACCTAAATTTTAAAAATTTATTCTTAAAAATATAAAAGTTATGGGCTGTTACATGTCCGCTGTGTCACCCGGTATAATCCAGATTCTCGTAAAGCTGTAACTCAAGTATAAAGCAAATTATTGTAAGCTCTGTCTTAAAAAAGCTGAGTTTTTGGAGGGGAGTTTTTTCCCTTTCTCAGGGCAATCTAAAAATAGTATATTATTTTATTTAGAGGAAAAGTGATACTGTTAATGACGTTAAAACGGAGTGAGGCTGGTAACAGAGAGCAAGCCATAGAAAGTAAGTTTTCGCCAAATAAAATATGCTGTTTTTTTTTTAAGCGTCGACAATTAAAGATAAGTGGGTTCGCAAGGTGGCTTAGACCGGTGTGGTTTATAGTTATCTAATGAACATAAAGCTTCAGTAACATCAACTTTTTTTTTTTTAATAGCGTCTCCGATTGCGTTTTAATTTCGTATTAATAAACAGTTAATAAGTAATTCCATTTAATATTCATTAGAGTAATAAATATAAATTTTAGTTTTGTTTTTAGTTTAATAAATATTGAGTTGTTGACGTTTGTTTTGTTGTTTGTTTGTATTTATGTTGCTATGACAGCACTTTTTCCTCCACCGGCGGAAAAAAAAAATAAATCTTCGGCGGAGGAAAAATGAAACATCGCAGTCGCCTACACAGTCGAGTAATGACGGATTTACTGACGTTTGAAGAAAAATAATGTTTTTTGCTTTAAATAGACACGTTATACTTTTATTAACACACGATTTTTGTAAGGATTTTCTTATTACTAAGGGGAAACGAAACGTCGTTAACCCAAGTGGTAGTTTCTTTAAGATCAAAAAATTTTTTAATAAATCGCTTTAAATATTTTAAATAAATAATTGAGTTTCTGCTATGAGTAGTAGAAAATGAAATATATTTTTTAGGTATTAAGTTAGCCATCTTACCTTGCTTGTCACAGGAAAGAAAAAGGGCAGCGGAATTCACTTTTTTTCCTTTTTAAATATTTTATTATAGTTTAATAATAGACACAATTGCTGTTAGACGATAGTTCAAAGGTATGATCTTTAGAATTGCAGCATTTCTCCCAGTCATTTCAGTCACTAGAGAAGAGAGGAAATGGTGCAATCCCGGTTCCTGTATGTTTGTATATCTATATATATATATATATATATATATATATATATATATATATATATATATATATATATATAAAATTTTTTTTTTTATAATTATATATTTTTTTTAAAAAAATGTAGGTAGGTTTTTATTTATTTTCTTTCCCCGTGATTCTGAAGTTATGGCTTTAGCTAAAATCATGAAATTTGGGACAGGGTAGTCTTTAAGGGCTAAAAACCCAAGAAGCCCGTTTTTTGAATTTCGCCCCGGGGCGGGCAAAAAAGTTTTTTTTCCGTTAGCCGAGGAAGGCCCTTTCGGAGACAGAGGCTCTTTCCCCCGCCGGCGGAGAAGGCTTTTCATCTATTTTATATAAATATTTATTAAAATGGTTAACTTTATTGTATTCTTACCTTTTTAAACCAGATCCAAGAAGGAATTTTTTTACTATCTTATTTCTTAATATCTTCCGAATAGATACACTAAACAATTTCGGTAGGTAATTTTAAATACAGTATATTTAAAAATATGATAATTTCACTCTTTAATCTCACTCATATTTTAATTAATTTAAAAGGTAATTTAAAGGGCTAAATATTATTTAATCATTAGGAGTATATTTTAATTATTATCTTTTATCAATATGTAATTTAAAACTAAGTTCATATAATATTAAAGTATATTTTTATATAACACTTAAACTATTTTTTTAAAAGGTACTTAGACTAGTAATTGCACATTAAGTTTTTCCGTTAGGTCTCGTTAACATCAGGTCGCGTCCAGAAGTTGTACAAAATGTTACGATTACGTTATTAGGTCAGTACTTTCTTCAGGCATCTTCCAAATTATTTGAGATTCTGAAACAAAAATAAAACAGTTTTTAGAAGCAGCTTTAAAGAATATATTTAAATTATTAGCAACAATATAAGATGCTTTTAACTGCATAAGCTAGAGGATCAATTGTTTACTCATAAAAGAATTATATATATATAATTTGCTAATGTGGATATATTTATATGTAGGTAGGTATATATATTTATTTGTCTGTCCACGTGATTCTGAAGTTATGGCTTGAGCTAAAATCATGAAATTTGGCACAGTGGTAGTCTTTAGCTGTGGCTAGAACCTAACGAAGCCCGTTTTTGAATTTCGCCCCCGGGACAAAAATAGGAGCAAAAAAGTGTTTTTTTACCGTTAGCCGTACGGAAGGCGTCTTACAGAGACAGAGGCTACTTAATATTGTCTCTTGCCTGGCGGCGACAGGCTTTTCATCTAGTAATGTAATATTTTAAGTTATATAGATTACATGAAACATAGTACATAATAAAAAACATGAAATTTTATTTTTACAAGAAATAAAACAAAATTTAAAGGATTATTGAAGTCCCCCCATGTGAAGTTCAGTCACCGAAAGTCAGAATTAGGATTAATGGAAAAACTGAATCCAGGCCATGTGAATTAATAGGATAGGCGATGCTCAATTTTACTGGCAGCGGAAAAAAGTGTTTAAACAGCATGTGTAATTAGTGTTGCCATGAGATAAGACAAGGGAAGTCTTCCTGCTGTCTTGTCTCATAAATTAAAGTAATAAATTGGTCTTCTGTTTCGATGAGAATGCCTTTCTCTTGTTTGAGAGACCCCTCTTTCTTGTCTTGTTTCGTCATAAAATATTATATTGTTTTATTAGAAGTAAAAAATTATTCTTTTCGTGGCGAGGCTATATGTTTGTCGATCCACAAAAAGAATTTTTTTCCGCATAAAACATGCTTTTTTATATTGTATTAGTAGTGAAAAGTATAGGGGGCCAAGTGACTTATTGTGGGTATTTCAATTATTTCTTCAATAAAGGTAATCATACTAATTGATTGCCAGTTTGACCAACAAAAAAACACTGATTTTTGTGATAGTCGTTAAATTGCATGTACTTTTGTAATTACTATTTCCCAAAACTACGATTATTATGTCTAAATAATATAAATATTGTAATTAAATAAGCTGTTTTTTTTTTAAATAACATAGTTTGTGTACATAATATAGTTTTTGTGCTTTTGTACCTAGGCTTTACTTTTATGCCTAACAAGTAGGGCTTTTCCGCCTAGCAAAAAAAAATGACACTTTTAGATTACCAATCACTTAGCAAAAGTTGATATTTTATGAGGTTTAAAAAAATGATTTACATAGGTACTCTCCCAGTAGTTTTTAAATTTAAAGCCTTATGACTTATGACATGACATTATATTTTGTAAGACTGTTTTACAAAGCAAGTTTAAACATTTTTTTTTAAAAGGGTAATTGTCTAGAAAGTTGCGGCGTCGCCGATTTTGATGAATTTGGGACACTGATCACAAATCTGAATTTTTGTAGGAAACGTTTCGTTTTTGAAAAATCCAGCATCAAACCTAAAACTTAAATTAACCTCATTTTCTCTATTTCTTCTTTTTGCACACAATTCTTGATTTTTATACTAAATTAGCGCACACTATTTTATAAACACCTTTTAAAAACTTGTGTTTATATTTATTTTATACCTTTTTTCCATTTAATTGCTAACCGTTACTTTTAGAGGCCGCAACCATGTATACACTAGGGATTTTTTCAGCAGAACATAGCCGCATCGTTTGATAGTGAAACTTTGCAATTTAATGAAATAAAAAGTGCAAAATTAAAAAAAAGGTTTTGAAGGTTTTTTTTTAATGTTGTGTGCCACTTAAGTGTTAAAATTAAGAATTTTGTGAAAAAAAAAGGAGAAAAAAGTGGAAATTGGATTAGTCTCATTTTCAAGTTTGATGATGGATATCTCGAAAACGAAACATGTATACCAAAATGGGTCAATATCGGCATTGCCGCAACTTTCTAGACAATTGCAAAAGATGGAATTTAGCACGTCGACGCTGGGCACGGTTGGTAATTGAATGAATCGCCGCAACGGAACACCTTGTGCCGTTGGGTTCGGAACCCCTCAGCAATATCCAAGTACCAAAACATGATTATAACTGCCTTTTATGGCAGTGCTAGACAACACAGTAGTCAAACCATTACCTCTGTACTACACCACTAATGTGTGGGTTATCATCCAGACCGGACCTACATTAAGCTATTTGAAGAAATCCAGAAAAGAATAAATAACTTTTAAAAAATTATTTTTTTGCAAATACATGTTTCTTGATGATCAAGGTGATAAAGTGAGTTTTAAAATTTTTTGTGTTAAAAGGAGGCAATAACTTTGGTTTTAATTTTAATTACATTTTTATGCAAGCGGATATTTTTTAATATTTTTGTAATAAAAAGGACACAAGCATTCGGATATAAACGACGACATTAGTTTAGTCAAAGTAAGAGCATCAGCTTAAGAATTGCCATGTTAAAAAGCGGAACCAAAAGTCGAATTTGTTAAGTGTGAAATAGTATTAGGTATAAGTACTGTATTTTTTATATTTGTTAAGTCTATTTTTCTTTATTATTGTTAAAAATATATTAAATCCTGTTTTAAATGTTTATTTTAATAGCTTTTGATTCCAAACAAAAAAAAAATTACAAGGGGTCCGTAGCCGATTCAATATTTGCTTCAAAGGTCCGCCCTTGACAAAAAGTTGGGAACCACTGGACTATAGGAATACAGCAAAACGGCTAGTCGTAATAGAAATATATTAAACTGGTGGAAAAACCATAAAGAAATATTCACTTATGTCTCGAAATAGCCTAAAATCTTTTAGTTATACCTGCAACAAGCCTTCCTGCTGAAAGCTTTATTATGAAAGAATGACTAAACAATTTAAAAAAAAATAGGAAATAGTTTTAATTTAGAATTGGCAATAACACTGCTTTGCTATATTTTTCGTATTTTTGCAGCTTATGTAAAGAAATGTAACATTTTAAATAGGTTGGCCCATGTTATATTATAATAATTCTGTTTTGCCTATGCTTGTAACATTCGGAGAATTGTAGGTCATCAACTTTGTTTAATAATAAAGAAATTTATGAGATAAACCAAGTTACTTATAAATTTATCGCAATAAACCTTAATCAATTTTGACCCATAAACAATATTATTTTACAATTTTTTTTGCTTACCCGAAGACTAAATATATTTTTTCTGCAAATGGCTTACACCTTACACGCGGGTTTTAATGACACTTAACTGGCTTAAAAATTATATTTTTGCTGCCTAGTCAACAGTCAACTTTTCTGCCGGCAGACAAGTTTTCTGGTTATATTCCTTGAATGTGACTGCATTTACATATCTTGACTTATCCGGTAATAAATTCAACTCTACATCTTGCGCCAGGTCTCTTACCTTTGGTGGTATTAATGTTATTAGCTCGTTCTCACTCTCAATTGGATCTATTTTTTCAAATTAAGAATCAGATTAAAGTAAACACAAACAATTCACCAAACGTCATCAGAGGTAAACATAATAATGATAAGCCACTTATTTTTGTTAAAATAATTTACTTTAATACCTTATACATATTTTTTATTGGAGTTTTAATAGGTAAGTTGGTGGAAAGAAAAAAGAAAACCTATGAAACATAATGTAACAGCGCAAGTGTAGCTTAAAATCAAAACACTGTATTTAATATTATTTCTGTTAAATTCTTAATCATATCAAAAACATCTATGTAAAATAAGGGCAAGTGTCTATCTAAAAATCTTGGCGTCTCAAAAGTACTGAGATCTAAAATAAGACAAGTTCATTTTTGACTTAAGTTTTTTACTGATCTCTCTATATTAGTAAGTGTTGTTTTTTTATTAATACAGACAGTTTTTTTTATTACTACAGACAGATCAGTAAAAAACTTGCCAAATCAAAAAAACTCATAATTTTGGATTTTAGTACTTTAAGAGGCGGAGATTTTAAGATAATAACTTGGCTCTTATTTTACATAAGTGTTAAGTTATCTTTTTCACAGGTAATAAGAATACTTATGTAAATTTACATAACAAATCTCATACCTTTATGTGGAACGATAACCAAGTTATGGTAGAGGGGGAAATGCGCTGAAAACTTTCGTGTAACCGCCTAGATTTTCTATATACCTAAATAAAGTAATAACATATTCTTATGTTAATATATATCTTGTTTATTCCTTATCCCTAGAATATCTTCTTTGTTTCCTTATGTCTATTGCTTCTGGAACCTACTACGCCAAAAATTTAGGTCCCATATTAATAAACTTTCTCTTTCCACGCTTAAGACAGCTACGGTATGTTAGTACTTAGGCCTTAACACTTTGTGGACTGACCTTATAAGATTATTCGCTACAGATTTTGTTTTTTTATTTTTCCACATTATATTGTATAAAACTTTATTTAAAAAATACCAGTGAAAATTTCTAATATCACAAGAGAAAAACTATAAAAAAATAAATATATAAAATATTTAACAAAAACTAAAATTTATAAAAACTTAAACGATAATGACGTCATTCTTTATTGCTTAATTATTTTCAATTGACAAGTGTACCTTGTGCTAATTTTGTAGAAATATTTGTTACAATAAATAAATTATATTATTTAACAAGCTTTGCGACATGTCGCAAAAAACAATTAATACATCGAAAATAAAGGCATTTTCGTCCATAAAAAGTTTTTTTATTCAAGAAATAATTTATATATAAAACATATATAAATATATATATATATATATATATATATATATATATATATATATATATATATATATATATATATATATATATATATATATATATATATATATATATATATATATATATATATATATATATAAAAATATTTTTATTATTTTTATAAAGGCAAAAAAAAATGATAATATATTATCAAAAATAATTAAAAGATATTATATATAAATAAATACAAGACATTGGTTTTACAAAAATTGAAAAGAAAAAAACAAAAAAATCAAAAAAACGTTGGGGCAAAAAAAAAATAGGGTTATGCCTCCCCCAACTTTTTTATTATATACGAACAAAATAAATAAAGATATTGGTTTGTTGGGTTAATTCTGTAGTTTTTAAATCTAAAATCACCATTAAAAAGATTATTAAAAAATACCATATTTGCTATGTCTGTCTTAGTTTCAAAATTATGGCCCTCTGAATCGAAAATAAATTTTTAATATCCATTATTACAGCAGTAAGCTTACAACTACTGCTATCCAATGGAAATTAAAAATTATTTTTTAGATGTGGATGGTCATATTGCCGAAACTATTAAAGATACATATCAAATGTGGTATTTTTTAATGCTCTTTAAAATTTTAAACATACTTTTTGTCTTATGTTGTATATCTTAAGAAATAATAAAAATCTGATTTAGAAACTTCAAAATTTAACCAATAAAGAGGTGTCCTATTTATTTTGTAAAATTAAAATAAAAATAGTTTTGGAGGATGCAAATTTATTATTTAACACCTGGTATGTTATTGACAATAGGATATTATATTTATATTTGTCCGGTTGCCATTAGGCAACCGGAAAAATATAAATATGAAACAATCTATTTATATAAGGTTTTTAAAAAAAACATATTTAAATCTATAGCAGTATTTATATATACTAAAATAAATATCAACTTAAATGAACGCGCTGTTAAAACTTTTTTTGTGCAGCAATAATCATTATTTGCATTTACTTCATTTAATAAGCAAAACTGTTGTAATCACTAATTTATTTTTATTAGAGAATTAAAATCAGTTCTCTCCTCTCCCAAAGTCATTCTTAGAAGCACGCATGAACTAAAATGAGACCGAATGCAGCTCTCATCTAATAACGCTGTTTATTAGCGTTGGCCCAGACGGATCCGGTCTAGACGTGAAATTTAATATAGGAAATGAAATTGAAAAGTGTATGTGTGTCATTAAGCAATTTACTGTGCATCCAATTGCATTGTTGATGCTTTAATCTCTTTTGTTGCAAATAACGGGTGACCTCAAGTTATAGCTTTTGTGTTAAGTCTATTTTACACAAGGTATTGATCAATATTTTTTCTACAAGCGAGAGGAAAAACCACCATAATTTTAAAGATTTATTATTAAAATTTTATTTATTAACGAATTAATCATTATTATTATTTTTATAGTAAAAGTGCAAATGGTCGCGTTTTGCAAATTTATTGCTGACGCGAGTTGCTTTTCTGTTGAAAACGTTAACGGCGGCGGTGTTGGGTTCTTGATGAGCCAATCTTTTGAAATTATGGGAGTAGTATCTTGAACCGAAAGGTTTAGTACATTGGAAGATGGCATTGACGGTTGTTTCTGGATAGTGGAAGGTGTTTCGATAAAATTGAGTATTTTGTTTGAAATATTCTTTCTAAAAATTTGTTAAATTCTCGAGATATCTTTTAGCGACTGATGTAGACTTCCAGCCTCCAAGACGTTAAATGTTGAATTTTTGCTCTCCGGAGTTTGCGAGAAATGTTGCAGAGGACCGGCAAAAGCTATACCCAGTATACAATTCCGGGTTAGGAATTTTTAGAAAGGCCGCTATTTCCGATAGCATTTTTCCGAAGGTATTAATGCTGATACATTGTACTGTACACACTTCATGTTTATAGTTTACAAAAAATCGCCTATGTGCTGTTGTCGGCTTTCTTAAACTGGCATACTTTCTATATAGATTCAAAAATTTCCATTTTCGGCATCTCCAGAAATGACAAAGCTTCTAGAGCTGTGATTTTTTGAGTCCTTGGTCTTTAATATGGTCCAGACATATTGTTGTTAACCCCCCTCTGTATCATCTGGCGCTTTATCCATGAATTTCGATATTTTTTCTTTTAAAAACACTTTAGCCTTTTTGGGTCTAAAACCAACGCTTTGTTTTTTAAGGTAGGCCGTCACTTTGAAAAACTTGCTTAAATCTATGTTCTTTCCTAACTTAATGATACATTTTAGCATAGAGTATCTAGACCATAATGTATTGGGTTTTCATGTTTTTGATAAATAAGAGAAATAGGCCATAAAAATCTCTTCTTTAAAAGACTTCACACCCTTACTTTGACACCAGCTCTCAAACATAACAAATTATTTTTCATGCCTGTGACGAGATTTCATGGGCAGGAGATCTATACTTGCTATTTCTGCTGCTTCGATAATCGATACTGGTAAATCGTCGTTAGAATCCATTGAAAATGTTTCTCCAATTTGGTTGAAAAATGCGTGACAGAAAATTAATTTTTAATAGATGCATAAACAAAATCAAAGAATCCATAGCAGTTGGTTGCTATGGATTCTTTGATAATTTATATGGAGTTATTAAACATTTATACTTACATTTGGTAAATTAGGCTTATATTATTTTATTTAATAAATATTATAAAAAGACTGCAAAATTACAGCCCAATTTAGTTTCTTCAAATATATAACTATTATACGCAAAATTATGCATTATTTTATAATTAGATACTAATTTATGTTTCAAGAACTAAAAGATTTTACTTTTCCGCACTAATGCGGATAAGTTCTATTTTTCCGCACCCAGATTAGTGAGGAAAAGTATAGTTTTCCGCACGCTTGTAGAAAATTTTTTTTCAATTATTTAGTCATATAGTTGATTAAGAAAGACCAAGAGATGATTGATTGTTATTACAGTTTTAAGTTATTAATCAATTTGTTTTTAATTTCGAATTTTGCCATATGTTTATTGAAGTTATAAACCAATTTTTAAAGAATAATATTTAAAAATAAAAGACTGTTAATACATAGTTAAGAGGTCTGATGGTCCTGAAATCATTTTTCTAAAGAAAACTTAGGATGTCGAAGCAACAGATGTCCTAACATTGAACACTCAAAAAAGAAAATGTTGGTGAGTATGACTGGTCAAAAAGTTACAAAATTCACCAAAAAATTAATGGAAAATAAAACAAGCCACACATGCCAAGTCACTTGAAAAAGTATTTATTTAATTAATTGATTAATAACTTGTCAGGTGTAATATCCGCTTTAGAAAAGGTATTTTATATTATGTATTATATTATATTATATATATTTTATATAAACGCAGGGTGAGAGAGAAAGGTTGCCTCTAGTAAGTATATGCTTAAATGGTTAATACCTCTTATTAAACCAATTTATTTAAATTCGGACGCGATAAATTCCTTCTTTGTGCTTTGAATTAAATAAATTAACTAACCAAAAGAAACTGATATTGGATTCGGCACCCCTTGTGTCGTCACACACGTCGTTATTACGCCGACACAAATTTTTTACAAGAAAAGATAGTTGGGAGATGGTTTTTTAAAGGGGAAATTAAAAAAATTAACATGTTTTTAGATCAATATAAATGTTATGCAAGCGGCGCATTACGGAAGCCTAAATTTTAATATTATTTCTACAAGAATAGATTAAAAAGACATAGACACATACATCATAATGTACTTTATGTTGCCTTATATTTCTCTAGTATCGTTGGTAATAGCTCCCAAGCAATTAATTTTCATTAAAGTTAGATTGGCCCCTTTATTTAATCACTTTTTTTTATGTTAATTTTTATTTTCAATAAACAAATTAAAATATATATGTTATAAATACCAAATAAGAATATTCTAAAATTAAATAAATAACTAAATCTATATTTAAAAATTATAAACTTCATCAAGTCCTAGGTCTCCTGGATTGTACCTAGTACCGAGCTGCATTACCCGTTGAACAGCTAAACCAATTCTTTGGATAATGAAACTTCGAGATTTTTTTGCAATGTATTTTTTGCAAATTTCATTAATAAAACCCTTAGCCTCATCACCCAAAGGACCAAAAGTTTCAACAGCAAAAGGAATGAAGATAAAGCGTTCTTTAAGCTCTTTATATTTTAGATGTTTTTTATTCTCGGCAATACGAGCAGCCGCACCTACAAAATTAGAAGTTTTGTCCAGATAGGATTTTGCAAGTGTATGGCTGCAAGTAGCGTCCCAAAGTAATTGTTTTCCAGTCAGGGTGATCCTAATTAAATAGCATAAGGCTATCAAATTTACAAAGCTAAAATAAGTTTTTAAATATAAAAATATAATTTAATCACTGTTATTTAATTTAATTAATTTTATAATTTGCAACAAATAGTTGATACGAAAATAAATAGTTGAGCAACATCGTGCTCGGTTAGTAACTGGGTGGCTCACTGCCAGTGAACACTGAGTGTTGTTGAGTGTGGTTCGGAATCCAGGTTAAACTGGAGGTCCCGTCTGGATGGCAATACTTAGACGTTAAAAAATCATTAAAGTCACTTTTTAACATAGACACAAAAGAGAGCGCGATATAGCGTCTGTGTCTGTTAAAAAAAAATAAAAGAAAGGACACAAATTTCTTAGTAAATATACTTAGTAATTTATACTTGAGTTTAAAAATTGCAAATTCCTGTTATTAGTCAGTTTATGAAATTACGTAGGTATGATGCACCATCGTGCATTTATTGGTACGTAATGTTTTACAGAAATTCCTATTTTTACATTTTCGTTGTCCTTTTTTAAATGACATTAACTTAATCTCTTAAACTATTCCCCCCGGTATAAATCGATCTTTTAAATGTTTGTATCGTTTGGTAGTTGGGGTCATGGATCGTTATAAATGTGAGCAAAAGGACGATCGATGGTTTTATAAAGTGGAACGGCCAATCGAGGTCATACGGGTACCCTGCAAAGATTAAAATATTTAGTTTAAAGGGTCAAAATAGTTACATATTTCAGCTTAAAGTGGTTACATAACCTATAATAAATTTATTATATAGTAAAAGTAAACTATAAACAAGTAAAAATAAACACAGGGTAGCACAAAATAAGATTTTGTACGAAAGTTTAATTAACCTTTATTTTTCATAAATTACAATATGTGGCATAAACTCCTAAAAAGTAAAGAGTTAAAATATTAATATTCAAAAACATTGTACTTTTAGTGGGTAAAAATAATATATACACTCAATTTTAACGCAGATAAGTTTAAAAGTTTATTACTGTTATTTTATTTTTGTACTTTTTACTTAAAACTCTACTAATTAGGTTTTTTCCGCGCAACCAACAGTTAAATAATATTTTTACGTTTTATTGAAGAAAAACTTCGGATAATTTTTATTTTTTTTTTTTTAATAAGCGTAAACAAAAAAGTAATATACTTACCACTTTTAAGAGCATAAATCCCATATAACCAGTATATTTTATAAATATTATTTTACCACATTTTTTTGTTCAAACTTTTATTTTCTTATTAAATATTCCAATTTATGATTTTTTTTTATATTACAAAGGTATTTTTCTTGATGGATTTTCTGACTAAACTAAGACTGATTACAATATATTATTCATGTAATACAAATATAATACTGAAAAAACAATTTAAACCACACAAGACTGAAAAGTCCAATATCATACAGTTTAAAGTTTTAAACACAACATAGTTATGTCAAAATCAATTATCTTGGTTTATTATTTGAAGTACAAGAAGCACTAGTTATGAAATTAATCAATAGATTTACTATTAAAGGTCAAAGTAAGGAAAACCAGCCCCTACTTTTCTGAGTTTTAAGACATATATGTAGTAATTTTAAATTATTTATTTACAGTAATAACGATTATTTAGGTTTGTCAAAAATTATTGTTTTTCATTTTGAGTAAATCACAGTTACAATTACAACGTCTAATAAATGAAAAATTAAAAAAAAAATTTACCTAAATAAGGTAATTAATATTAATTAAAATCAGTAAATTAAAGGTCCCGTCTGGCTGATATTACCAAAACGTTAATGGGGGTAGTTTAGAGGGAGAAGTTATTTGCATAGCATCCGTGGTGGTGTTTAAAAGGTGCCATGAAATTCATAACTGCATGTATTGGTCAGTGTTAATGGAACGGGCGATCTAAAACCCGGCACCCATATGCATCATACGCGCATGTCACACTATTCAAACTGCTTTTTCAGCAAGTTCAACATTAAATGACTCTAAAATAAAAATTTCTTTTTATCCTACCCCAAACATCAACAGATTTTTTCACAAAGAAAAAGTATTAAAACGGTGGCGGTAAGCATCATTCAAAGCGGCCCGCCGTGTTTCAAGATACTCTTTCTGGCTGACCAAAATTCCTGTAGTTTTTCCATAAAGAAAGGTAACTTATTTTTTTAGTAATTTAATTATTTATTAGATAATTGAATTAATTTCTGAGTAATTCAGTTACTTTATAAGTAATTGAATTACTTGGAATTCGTAAAAATCAATTACCAATTACGATAAAATTATAATAGTGATAACCAAATTACAATATACTTTTCAGAAGTAATTGAATTAAAGTAATATCAATTTACAGAGTAATTGAAACGATTTTTTTATTATTTTAACAATTTACCAGAATTCTGAAAATATGCTATTAAAAACATTAGGCTATCAAATTCACAAAGCTTAAAAATAGATATTTTTTTCAATAGTGAAATTGGTCCTGCTCATAATTAAGTTAGTCACATTAAGAAATATTGTGCATAATTTAGCGATATACGATTTTCTTTTACCTTTATAGATATTCTTGACCATTCTTGGATTAAAATAAATAACAATTTTGTCTATTAAGAGTCTAAACAGTGGAGAAGAAAGTGAAAAAAAACATAAAGCAATTTTAAAATGACAATAAAATAATTTCAAGAAAAAAATCACAATATAATAATTTTTTTCTTGTGCTACCTACTTATAAACATAGCGATCCTAAGTTAGAAAATACAAAAAAAAGACATCAGAAAATGTCACAACGTTATTGTACTTACAATTTTATTTTCTATTAACATAGGCAAAAAGTTTGGGGAGTCCAATTCCAGTCAAGCCACAAAATTCTTTAGTACAAATAAAATCGTCAAAACATGCAGATTTAGATTTTTTCTTTATACTTTCATAAACTCTTATCCTTTGTTATACAAAGTTTCAATTTTCGTTAGAAACTGTTTTCTCAACAACCCCGAGTTGAACAAGATGTAAATAGGCTGAAAGTTGTAGAAGAATTTGAAATCCTACTTTCTTTATGGGTATAAGAGCTTATAGTAAACTACCTATTCTTCTTCTTTTCTTTTTCCTGGAAGCCGTCTTTCACTCCGGAGGCAATGTAGCCTCTTGGGCTTTTTTGCCTAATAAACTACCTATTAGAATAATATTCAAAGTATAAATAATTTTTTAAGATTCAAAAATGTAAAAAAAAGTATTTTATTGTATTTTAGTTTGTATAATGTAAACTTATATACAGTGTCACGCAGATTGCTTTAACCCAAGTGTTTTGGCCTAAAAACACTTTTCCAACTTTTATTTGGCCGTTGGCAGCCTTTAAAAAAAATATTATTTTATTATTTTTTTAATTAAAATTAATAACAATTAAATACTAAGGACAGTAAAGCTGAAGGTGAGTAGCAGAGAGCGTGCAAAATGCCCTAACTCATTTGGGAGAGTAGGGGGGGTTAAACGCGCCACTGCTTTTGGTGCCAGGCCTGGAGACCTTCCAAATTTAATTGGGAACTTCTGTTCAACTTTACTCCACCAAAGACAAGAAAACTTTAATAAACAATATTAACATTAGAAAAAAAGGGAAAACCCAGGCAGCCAAATAAAACACTATATTTAAAACAAATAGTTAATATAATTTATTATAAATTGTAATTTAAAGTTTACACAAAAAAAAAACAAAATAAAATGGTGGCGTGGGGTTTTGAAATGTACAAAATTTAAATTTATAATTTAAAAGTTTACAAGAAAATTATATAATCGAAATAAAATGGTTTTAATAACTGACTAACTTAAAAAAAAATTATATATAAAATTTTAAAAATGTATAAATACCGCTTATAATTATTTAATTACAATAATTTAATGACCAGAAGATTTACAAAAAAAAAAATATATATATTACAATTAAAATAAAAGGAAAGGCCGCAAATAATTTAAAAACAATGTGGAAAAAAATTAAAAGGTGAGTCCTAAATTTTATTTAAAAGTATAAAAAAAATTGTTAGTGGGTTAATTTTAATGTTGCCTGTTTTGTCGATTCCAAGTGATGGCGGGTGTGCCAGCCACTACACCGTGAAGAGCGATGGTGTCCAAAACAACAAACAACGCAACCAGCTAGATGGTCACTCTTTCTGACCCGTCCAAAAAACTTCTACCAAAGATGGCCCCTCCAAACCAAAGCGAAAACTGTTTCAAAAAATTAATGGCCCATGTGAAGAAAAATCCCGTCCGAAGAACCCCAAGATGTTAAGGGTATTTTAACAACACGTGATCCCTGCGGCGTCGAACTACAAGTCCTGCAGTGCAGATTCCTTTCAGAAAAGGGCCCAAAAAAGGCAACGCAAACCAACAAAATTCACACAAAACCAAAGGTAAGTTAAATCTGGAAGATTTTTGGAAATTTGCGCACAAATCCACAAAATGGCTTGAATACCAGTAGCTGCAAATTTTCCTAGTTCCCTTGAAGAGACGTGAAAGTGCCAATGGTAAAAACATGGCGAGGCCCTTTGTCCTTCTCAAAGTACCAGTGGGGACCACATTCGCTGCTAATTCTAGGAATTTTTCACCCAAATTGGCAACATTGTTAAACATTTTGAGTTGCCTACCCACGCTGCCCCAAATAACATTCCTCGAACTGTCAAAAAATATTCAAAAAAATTATACAACAATCCAAATAATGAAAATGTTTACAATTTTAATGCAAAGAGGATAAAAAAAAGAACCACAAAAGAACTCTAGAGGCAAAGGAAACTGCGTGGCCCGGACCCCACGACAACTGTTGGGAATGGAAAAATAAAGTAAACAAACTAAGGAAAAATACGGAAGGTAATGTAAACAACCCTTCCTACATAAAAAAAGCAAAACGCAAGGAAATGTAATTTCTAGACAACCTACAAGCTGTCGAGGATTGTTATAGGGAAAAAACCAACGAATACTGGAGAAACAAAATTTGGTTACGAACCCCTGACATGGTAATTCAAAATACAAACATTTTAAAGGTAAGCCCCCTGTTAAATTAGAAACTATTGATTTAGACCAAGTGAATCTAACCCCAATAAGTTGGTTTAGTCAATAGTGAAAGATGTACCTCAAAATTAATGTTGCATCGAACAAAATTGGCCAGTTATCGACTCGAGGATCTTATTTTAAATTTTTTTTAGACCATACGCAAGGGGAAAAAGCAACGTAAAGCATAAGGTAGGATACCAAAGCGATAGAAAAGACGAAGTAACCCAGCAATTACAATAAAATTTGGAGCCTTTTGCCAATAATAATCTGCAAAAAAAAATTAAAACCGAACTGCATTAAGGTAAACAAACTAAATTATTAAAAACAAACCTAGGAATAAAAACTAAACGTGACAACAGGATCATTCAAATTAAGTGTTTTTATTAGCCAAAATACCAAGTCGTCTGCACCAGCAAGCTAGTAGAATTTGTTTCGCCCCTTAAGATTGGAGAATTCAAAAAACATTTGACAATCGTGTTTTCAAGTTTTATAGTAAAATAGCATTTTTTAAAAGAAACACCCTGCATATCTTATCAAAATATAAAAAAAAAATATCTTTAATAATTTCGGTAATATGGACATCGAGATGAATTTGTAAGTAAAATAGTATTTTATTTAAATGGTACACTTTTTACCATTAAAAAGAGCTTTAAAAAGTACCTATTTGATAGGTCTATCTTTAATAGTTTCAAAAATATTGGCGAATTGGAAAATTAAATTTTTATTTTCATTACATCTACAGCAGTAAGTTACAGCTGTAAGTTCTAAGCAGTAGACACTATTTTCAAATATAATTAAAAAACCTGTTAAATGTAATTTTTTAAAGCTTTTTAAAAGATCTACACTTGCTAATTTAAACAACTTTGTATTTGGTCTAATAACAAAGCTACTAATACGAAAAACTTAATTTGGATGACCCTGTATATAGGTGGCCATTTTTTTTCTATGACCAGAAATAATACAAATACAAATAGAGTTGTTGCAGAAGCTAGAGCTAACATAAGACTCTACTTAATGATCTTTAAATATTAACTGAAATTAGTGTACTGGAAAGCAGTAAAAAATTATTACTTTTATCTTTTTTAATATTAAACAGTATTTTTACAAATATTTTTTAATGAAATAAATTACTTGAAGAAAAAAACCAGCAAAGAGAAAACAAACAAGTTATTATATTTCCTATGCCATGAGTGGTAATTTGTAAACCATCTCTCTTAATTGGTAATAAAGAACCCTTAGGCGCTTCCCTTTAGTTGTTATTTCTGTAACCCCAAAAGGGTATGGCTCGATTCAGACTTACATATTTTACATTAATAAAACAGTGGGAAAACTTTTCTAAGAAATAAATATTGTATCCTGTATTTCTGACAACACAGACAACATAGAAAACAGCGAGACATTTTTGGTTAAGCGCTCGGCGTCAAAACCGAGTACTTTACTTTAATATTTGTTTAGGGTATTAAATAATAATTAAAAAATTAAAAAAGTTATGGGGTATTCGTAACGCTTCAAAGAATTTATTCCCGTTGAAAATTTAACTTGAAGTTAGTTTTTCAACAAGTTAGACAATTATTGTCAATTAACAAAAATGTTTGGAACTTTCGTCTTTCTTATATATTAAAAATAATGTTTAAAAAATTGGCGAATAAATTTTTCGCATCGTGAAACTCTTCTTATATACATACCTAAGAAGATAACGCCATAAAAGTTTAAAAAATTTTATTTCTTTGTTTATAAGGATTTTATAATTTTAACAATACTACTCTGATTTTTCATTTTTTGTAAAAGTTATTAAATTATTATAAACAAAGGATTAACATTTTTAAAACTCTTATGGCGTTATCTTGTTAAGTATGTATAGAAAATAAGCTACACGAAGCGAAAAATTTATATAAAATTTATTTAAGCATTTTTTTAAATGTAGAATTAGGACGAAAGTTCGAAACAATTTTGGTAATTGACAATTGTCTAACTTGTTGAAAAACTAACTTTTAGTTATATTTTCGACGGAAATAAATTCTTTAAAGTGTTCTGAATACACCATAATTTTTTAAAACTTGTCAATGAATATTTAATATCCTAAACCAGCGTTTCTCAAACTTTTTCACATATGGAACCCTTTTTAACAGGAAAAATAAACACGGAACCCTCTTAATGCTGCACAAATAAATATGTTTGCATTTTAAATTATAGGAATCGATTGACTCGTAATATCGTTATAATTTATTTTTTTCAAAATATATAGTAATACACTTAAAAATATTTTATTAAAGAACCTAAAAGGAATTTGAACATGAAATAATAAAAAGGATACTTTTATACATAGATAAGGCTATCAATACAAGAAATGAAACTATTTTCACTCTTCACACATTTTTTTTTATTTTGGGACAGTCCACGAAGGCTGTGGCCGTACTGTACCGTGGCTGTCTGAAGTGTAGTAAGAGAGAGTTTACTCGCACGGGACTTAAATATTTGGAGATCTGGAAAAAAGGGAAAACTTCTGCGTGCAGCAGGTTCCATAGTCTGGACAGGGATAAAGAAACAAACAAATTTGGAAGTTGGGGGCCTCTGACGTTGGACTGTAAAAGGATGTATAAAAGTGGTACTACGTGGTACTGCTCTGCTGGGAGTTGTCAGAAGAGGAATTATACTCGCCAACTCTTCGGAGCCATGAAAATACTTATAAAAGAGCGACAGATACCTTACAGCCCGTCGGTGGGTAACGGAAGGAAGCTTTTCTGTAAGTGTGGGATCATTAATAAGACGAACAGCTCTTCTTTGAATGGAGTCAAGCATACTAAGTGCTGTAGGAGGCGCCACTCCCCAGGCATGAGAAAAACATACATAATTTAACATTTGATCAAATTCAAAAAAAAAAATACAAATAGAGGATTTGCTTCTGATAGTCCGATTATTTACTAGCAAATTTCATTTTTTTAACTAGTGTTTTCCTTAAGGCCAATAGCATCTGGTAAATTTAGTGTAGATCTCGTGGCTCACTTTTTAGATAAAAATATTTGAAAATTCAAGAGCTGCCACTGGGTCTTATTGATAAAAGTTACAGGGTCATATCGGGCTCCGCGTCCAGCTTATTGCATGCGATACTTATCTTTCGGTAATACGTAAGTCGAAAATCCAGTCGGGATTCTGCACTCAGAGAATCTTATCCTTTTTCGCGGCAGCCTTGCCGAAGTCGTGCGAAACCCCAGGGTTCCGCGAAACATACTTTGAGAAACGCTGCCCTAAACAAAATCATTTCGTGTGACGTACTCGGTTTTGACGTCGAGCGCGCAACCAAGAGTGTCGCGCGGAGGCCCATTTTTAGCGTTAAATTTAAATTACAAATAATGGAGATAAAACGCCGGAAGCTCATACTTTTTTATCGGAAATTTTCTCCTCTTTAAGGCTTTTTTTCGCAATTTCCGCTACCTCTTATGGTTTTTGAGTTACCATCAAAAATCGAAATGACTTTTTTTATTTCGTTTTTTGTTAATAACAATTGCAATTTTTATTGACAGAAAAAAATCTCAAAACACCTTTCTCAAATTTGCATTCCGCGTCGAATAAGCTATCGCTCATATTTTTGGAAGCCTTCTAATTGTTTTTCGAAACAAGCACACTTCGCGACTAGACTACACGTTTTAAACTTGCACACTTACCTTTATTTTTTAGACCAGTAGCAGATAAGATCGCATCCCCCCTTTTGATCGCCAGCGCTCTACGAGAAAACCATAAAGTAAGAATGTCCTTTCTATTACACTAAAAATGCATTTTTTATACTCTTAAACATATTGCTCTTTACACCTCCTTTACCATTAAAATGAATCTTGTGTTGCGAAGTGTTTCAATTTTTTAAAACGATGTAATATTCAATTGCAGAACTGCCACCATTGTTGCTTTTATCAAACACACCGCAAAGCTTGATTAAATAGATTTTACGCAGTTTCATAAATAAACAATATAGATTTGTAACATTGGTGTATTATTACCGACCGACATGCCGACAAGTCGACATTATTTATTTTTATTATCTCCTTGGTAGGAACACACGTATTTCATGGGTCTGCATCACTTCCTTCCGTTGTTTGTTTATTTGTCTGTGCTCCTCATGATACAAAATATTTAAATTTAGTAAACTAATACAATATTAAAATTATTAGACATCTGGTAGTCTCTAAAAAATTAATAATACGAGTTTTCACTGATTTTAAATAAATGTGGGGTTCGCGTTTAAAACCAGTTTTATCCGCTTTTTTCACAAGATCATGTTTTGATGGTTTCCAAATGATATTTGTGAGGTCTCTCGACTCACTTTCTTATTTTGTATTAAAAGAGAATATAAACTATTTAAATAAGTAGCTTTAAGGGTGTGCAACAAAACCCGTAATATCCAAGTTTTGCGACCAAAAGCAGATACGTTTATCCAGAAAAAAAATTGTCGGCGTTTTAGTTTCTTGTCGGGTATCGCAGTAATTACAACTATTGTGTAGTTCCATCCAGCTAGTAGGGATAAATTAGTAAAACTCGATAAAAAATAACTGGAATTTGTGGCTAATTTGTTGCTAAAATGAGGATGGATTTTGTTGCTCAAGCCGTTTTCAAAAAATCGAAATTACTGCTATATTGAAATCAAGATAGCAGGAATTTTTGATAAATCGTTAATTACCTGTCGACTTTATCACACGATTTTGTTGCTAATTTGTTGCTATAAATTAGCAACATCAAACTTTTAAAAAAATTGTTTTTTCAAAACATGCTACCTTGAATTTCATTTTTCACCACGTTATCGACGGCAGTGATTTTGTTGCTTCTACAGTACCAGCAACAAAATAGTTTGTATTGATCCACCAATTTGTTTTTTTTTTCGTTACATGCTACCTTGAATTAAATTTTTCATCACGTTATCGATAGCAGTAATTTTGTTGCTGTGCAGGCAAGTACTCAATTGCTCCTATTGTATTTTTTAATTACTCCGTAGCAAGTTAAAAAAAAAATAAAAAATAATTTTTTAAATATTTTAATGTTGCTAATTTATAGCAACAAATTAGCTACAAAATCGTGTAATAAAGTCGACAGGTAAGTAAGGATTTATCAAAACTTCCTGCTATCTTGATATCAATATAGCAGTAATTTTGTTATTTTGAAATCGGCTTGAACAACAAAATCCTTATTTTAGCAACTAATTAGCAACAAATTAGATACAAATTTCAGTGATTTTTTTTCGAGTGTTCGGGTGTTTCTCAAAGGTGGTTTCCCCCCTATAACTCTTTTATTTTTTCAGATGATAAAATTTGGCTTGTCGATATATGACCTAAAAATACATTGAATGATATGTTTAATTGTTTATGATGATTTCCGGTTTTACCGGAAATAACCTCAACTTTTGAATTTTAAATACACACCCTGTATTTTTTCTATCTGTTCGATAAGAAATGACATCCTAAATTCAATGACACTCCACATGTCTACTTTTGACATTTTCCTTTAAAAATATTTTATTTTTTAAAATTCAATTTAGAGTACCATGACGTCGTTAAAACAACCAATTTTGAGTCAAGGGGTCGTGAAAAAATAGTTTTAATATCTGACGTATTTTAAGTCTTTTCCAGATAGGTAAAAATATTTCATAGTAGTTGTTGGTTACAAGAATAATATTTATTATAATATTATTATTAATTATTATATTTAAAGGTATTTATATTATAATGCCTTATTAATAAACACAGCAATAACTTTAAATTACTAACTAGCATTTAATTATTAAAGTATGTAACAATCATTGTTTAACATCAAAGTTTTTGTTTATTTCCAAGCCTACCTGACACAATTGCCGAAATGCATGCATCGGCTCGGATGTTTTAATGATTTTATAAGCAATAACTACTATTATTTTGTTTCTTTTTTAGTGTTGATTTTACTTAACATATCAAGTGTGGGGTATCAAATTATTCACAAAAGACATGCTCTTTTTAAATATGCCAACGAGCTACCATCGTCCCATTTGAAAAAATTGAGTTATGTCTAAAAATAAAATTTTGAAATCTTTTTACCTTTCTGGAAAAGACATAAAATACGTTAGATAATTAAAAATATTTTTTCGCGCCTCCTTAACTCAAAATTGGTTGTTTTAACGATGTCATGGCACTCTAGATTAAATTTTAAAAACTTAAATATTTTTAAAGGAAAATGTCAAAAGTTGACATATGGGGTATCATTGTATTTAGGATGTCATTTTCTATCGAATAGGTAAAAATACAGGGTGTTACATTTAAATTCAAATGATCATATGAAACGATATGATATAAACCATATAATAATTATATGCATATATATATAAATATTATATATTTATAAATATATAGTTATATTCATTTAATAGTATATATATATATATATATATTATATATATTATATATTATTAATTAATTTTATTTTATTATAATAAATGTTATATATAATATTTATATATATATATATATATATATATATATATATATATATATAAATCAGAATATCTTTCTACCATATACTCAAAATATTTCACAATTTTAAAAGATAAGAAATCCTTTAAAAATCAAACATTTATATTTTTATCTTTAAGATTCTATAATTTTAGAAATAATCAATAGCAATTCCTATTAAAAATGTTTAAATGTTAGTTTTATAAATATTGAATAAAAAAATCATCAAATAAACCAATAAAATGTTTTTTAAATAGATTTTTTACCACAAATTCTCAATATCAAACTTTAAACTTTGGCAGATAGGGAGAAGTAAAGAAGGAAATACGCTTTAAATAATTTTTAGAGCTTCAAGCTTGTTATTTTAGCTCTTGCAAAAAAAGGATTCCATACAATCGTAATGTGTTTCTCTTTGTAGCGATACGCCAATTATTGAAATAGAAAAAAAAATATCTTGTTATAAAGTTTTTAATAAATATGACTTTACATCTGGTTTTCGGATGATAAAAGACACCTTCATGCCAAATTGAATCGTAAAGCAAAAATATCGGTGTTTTACCTTTCGTTGTCACTCCGTTTATAAGCATAAAGGATATTCTGAGTATGACTAATAAAATAGATTGTGATATTTCTTGTACAATATATAATTTAGTACTGGATCCATATTTTTCCTTTTAGTTATTAAATATTTATCCATGCTTTTAGAAATTATCATAAGTGTGTATACAGACCGATATCGATTATAAGTAAGTGTATAGGGACTAGAAGGCGATTTAGTTACTATATAAGGAATGGCTGGAAGTTGAAATAGAATATGCTTTTAAATTTTTGATCAGAATAGAGAAAATATTGAACCGAGAAAAGTTAACCCTAATATTCTGAGGTAAATTTTGGTTTAATTAAACTAAATAAGAAAGAAAGGACTATTTATGTCATAATTATTTATGAAACAAAGACAAAAAGCCTAATACTCTTAAACGAAACGTAAAATTTTTTAAAGGACACCATAGGTCGATAACATATCGTCTATTTAATGACCAGCCTATAGGTAGGTATATAAAATAAATTATCAGTTACATCTACCTACAGATACTTATTTCACTGTATCTAATAAATATACGTATCAAATTTTATTTGAAATTGTACTGCAAACTTGTTGCATTTAAATCAAGCATAAATGCAAAACATAAGTGATTCTGAAGAAGTTCTAGATAATGTAAGGGTAGAAGCTGAAGGGGCGGTATCAAGACTGGTCCAAATAAAGTCAAAACTAATATACGAAGCATCTCATAAAAGGTTTAAGGTATAATTTCAGGCAAAGTCAATTAAAAAATATACCAATACTATCCTTTTGGCATATTTTACAAAGAGATTTAGTAATATATATATAGTCAATTTTAATTCTAAATTGTGTTGATTTGTTTATTTTTTATTAAATAACTAAATTGGAGCATTAAATGTTGGATATTTATTTAATGTGCTTAGTACAACAAAGTATTTTTTGCACTAGTTTTCATTTTTTGAACAAAATTTTTGTAATTTTTTACTTATCGGGCCAACGCACAGTGCTTCGAGTATATGGAGTAGGTGGACAAAAATCTGTAGTTTATAAATACTTGCAAGAAACTTCTTTAAGATTACCAACATACCCAAACGGATGAGAAGGCTGACTGAACTGGTGTTTAATAATAACCCATCAACGACGGAACGCACAGCGGGTTAGTTATTGAAGATTTTTTTTCTGTAAATAATACAAACTTTACCTAATAAGTTATGAAAATTACGGCAAAAGTTTTAGACATAATATAAGGGTTCAATATATGTAGATATTGGGGTAAAGAATAATCAGAGCTTCAAAATAAAAACAATAATAATAATATTAATACAAAATTACAACAAATCATCAGAGTCTAAATCTGACGTATCTAAATTTGAAATAACATCGTTTAAACTTTTATTCAAAGTGTTTGAAACATTTAAAAAACCTATAATATGTTTATCAACATTTTTATGTTTTCTTGATATACTCCTCTGCGAAGCAATGTAGGGATAAGACATGATAAGGATATTCCTCACAAGTATTTGTCCTGGACGATTTGCGAGTATGTTGCAGTCTATTTTTTCGAAATATCATGTGCATAGCGTGCAAAGCTCGCAAAACTTTTTAATAAGGGCATAAACCTCGTCAGAGCTATTTCCTAAGTTAAAATATTCTGTTGCAAATTTCATGATTACATCTTTCTTTCGCTCGGTAGGGGTGAAACGCCAAATGTTGTAGTCCGTATGCACCCTTATCATAATGCATCTCCTACAAAAGATTAAGCTAATTATTTAAATTAAATTGAATGCTTCTTTATAGAATTTTCCAATTGCTCCATTAAAAATACTTTTTAATTTTTCTCTACATTCAATGCTGGTAAAAACAATTTAAATTTTTAATTTGGCGCCCTTTAGTTGTACCCAGGGCCGTATTTAGGCGGTGGCAAGATGGGCGCCCGCCAAGGACGCAGCTACCTGGGGGGCGCAAAATCGGCTATGAAAAAAATCAGTTGTCAGTACCGTAGTCATATTATTATTATTTTTTGTATTGACAAAATGTATCCAATGAATGAATTACCACAGAACAATTTTATAACACATTTTTAACTTAGATACTTAATTTAATTATTTTTAATAGATTAACACTGAAAAAATGTATGAAATAATAATAAATTAATAATTTATCCTGATACCTACAGCCAGAATGTAACTTTTTGAATTGGGGCAGCACTAGTTCTTTTTTTGTTGCATATTATTTAATATATTAAAGTATAAATGTTACGTTTTAGTAGGCCTGCTATGCACAGTATTTTTGTAACAACGATTTTATTGTTAAGAAATTGTATTCTAAGTTTAATCAACGGCAAATAAGGATTTATAGTTAATTTACGTTTCACATCTTTCTGTCAGATACAAACCGTTGTTTTATGTGAATTATGTCTCAAATAGTAGGCTAATATTTTCATATAAAAAAATATAGAATTTAACCCAAATTCCACCACAAAATTGGTATTTTAAAGAAACGAAAATCTCGAATCAAAAAACTTTAAACCTACAACTTTGCAATTTAATTTTGTAAAATTTCCGGAGAAAAACTCCCGGACTCCTTGTTTTCGTAGGGGGGTATTCCACACACCCCAAATACCCCGGCGTGTGGGGGGCGCAAATGTTAAGTCCCGCCAAGGGCGCGGCCATACCTAGATACGGCCCTGGTTGTACCAACTGATCTGTCTAAAACTCCCTAAAAAATTTCGTTAAATTTTTTCTAATACAAAAATAAAATGTTTGAATGTGTTTTTTAGTAACATTAAAAAGTAAATAAGAGTGAAAATAGGTTTAACCAGTAAAATCAAAGTGTTCTATCATAAAATTATTCGGTATTTTAATCTTTATGACAGCCCACAGCGATTAATACCTATGTACCAGAATACCGTAAGGGCAGGGTTTTTCGATGTTTAACCCATTTTTCCCCAATTCCGTTAACTTTGTCCAAGCACTGAAACATGCAAATGTTGCATTTAACAGTATCTTTTAGACAGCGCGGTAGTGCCACCACGGACATTATTTTAAATAACTACTACCTAAATATGTTCCCCCAGCTGGGGATTAAACCCGGCTTATATTTTATTTAATTCATTTATGGCAAATATAAAAATGGAATGTAAACATATATTGTAGGTTTATGATTTTTTTCTAGGATGGCGCCGCAGCCCACAGCCCTTTCTCACGAGCTGCCACTGCACGGCTATACCTCTAAACCCAATACAATAAACTAAGATTTAAAAAAATGAAAAAACATGTTTCTTGCCCAAATGAAAACAATTTAAGCAAAATAGTTGCCAAATATTTAATGATGAAACTTACCTAAAAATAAAATAAAAATACGTTAGTTATTTATTTTATTATCTAACTTATTTGGTCTTAATATTTATTAATTTAACTAATATTTACCAATAGTGAAATAGACAATGCAGAAATAAAGGTTTTGTTAATTATTATCTAGGGCTATATAAATGTAACTTTCGTACTCTTAAATTTATTTTAAGTACCATACTAATAGTATAGTTTAGCCTATTAGGAAGTAATATAAAATAAATAAATTAATTTACAAAACCCTAAATTTTAAGGTAATATAGCATTATAAAATAATATATGTATGACAAAAACCAAGATTTTCTCATAACAAAATCAAACAAAAATTCACGCCACAATGGTTGACCAGAAAATTAGACCCAATATTTAAATAGCTAACTAAAAATTTAATAAAAAATATTTTCTATTTTAGGGTTTAGTTTTCTTTGTACACTCCAGAAAGAGAATTATCCCTAATTATGTACTTTTAAAAATGTTTTTTCTATATTCATCATACTAATCAGCAATCACAATATCATAGTAAGTTAGTATAATTTTATGTATTTATTAACCTAAAAGTTACCAATGTCCTTTTAAATTTGATCATTCTACATCATAGTTATTATCCTAAACAAGTGTCGAAATTTATACTTTCCCCCACGCGGCGGTTGTTAAGTGCGAGAAAAATACTTTTCGCAAGAGTTAGGATCAAAAACTTTTTCTACAAGCGTGCTTAAAATAATAGTTTTTCGCACGCCGCGACACGCGGGATAAAAATCCGTACTTAAAGGCGAGCGGAAAAGTAGTGTACGGTACGCTTGTAGAAAAAATAGTTGCCAAATGATATGCCAATCAGCTGACCAAGCGTGCTACAAACTGAGCTCACAGGCATAACCATAGCTGCAAAAGAAATAATCGGTAGGAACATCACTGATAATCGTGCTTATCCATACGGATTGCAGACAGACACTACTAGCCCTGAGGAGACCACGCTACAACTCGGGTCTGGTACTAGAATGTCACCGTGACCTTGCGGATGCTTCCAGCAGGAATGTGGTCACCCTCTGCTGGACCGAAGGACACGCTGACTCCAAAGGTATCCGCATTGCTGACTTGTTGGCCAGGAAGGCTGCCGGGACCAAACTTTTTGGACTCGAACCTTTAGTAGGTCTGACAGGGTCTGCGATTAGGGACCTAATAAAAGACACTCTTATTAGCAGTTTACAAGACGATGGGATGAAACAGAAAACTGTAACTTTTCCAGGAGTTTCTGAACTATCCTGACAGAAATACAGCTAAACGATTCTTGGCAATGCCTAGGGCGAACCTTCGCCTAATCACGGGCGTTCTTACTGGACATTGTCAATTACGAAAGTACCTCTTTAGAATGGGTATAAATAACACACCTGTGTAGAGGTTGTGGACAGAAAGACGAGACGGTGGAGCACATCCTTAGTGACTGCCCTGCACTCTCGTGTAAGGGAATATCCATGCTGGGCTAGTATTGGCTTTCCTTGGCCGACATTAAGGAGATTACCCTCGGCGACGTTGTCACCTACTTTATATCAGTAGGATGGACAGCGTACTGAGTGAGAATTTCCCTTCAGGAGGAAGTACAACGGGCCTTATGAGGCCGTAATATCTATCACCCTCCTCATTTTCAGATTCAGATGCTAATCAGCTAAACCAAAATTATTTATATAAATAAATGCGAAAAATATCTGCAGTGTTTCTAAATATGTATTTAAAGGAAATGTAAAAAAGGAAAGACTTATCCTCGCTTATTACTGACTCCATTAAATATCCGACTTTAATAAAGTAATATACATTTTTATGGATTTTTTTAAACCAGGCAAAACATTCTGAATATACTGAATTATTTTCATTTAAAATACCAGCATGTATAAGCAGAAAAGGAAACAACCATTACCTTAACAAAACGGCTCTCTGTAGAATTATTTTATATTTTCACACATACATTACCTGCGAAATCTAGTTATTAATTGCACTAAATCCATGGAGTTCGCAATACCTAATTATGGTTCTTTAAACATTCGCACCATATAAAATTATAGTTGGGCTGGGAGCAAGTTTACGGAATAATTTTCTAAATATATTGAAACGCACATATTATGTATGTTTATACTTGGTACATAGAAAATATTTTCCTAATTTATACAAAATCATAGTGAGAATATTTTTCATTTCTGAAATAAAGTTAAAATAAATTATATTGGATACCAGCGGCGTGTATAAAAAAATAACCTAATTTCTTCTCCTAAAATAATATTATCTTATTTAACATAAATCCGATGTAATTTAAACAACATAAATAACTAATTAATAATTAACACAAAATATTTGTTTATTTTATGTAATTTCAGGTATAAAATATAATAACATGCTTATTTACTTCTTTACCTGGGGGGCGCGAAATCGGCTATGAAAAAATTGTTTTTTCATCAGTTGTCAATACCGTAGTCATATTTTTCCTATTTTTTATTGACAAAATTAATCAAATAAATAAATAACAATAGAACAATTTCTTAACAAATTTTTAACTTGGACAATTATTTAATTTTCTTAACATATTAAAAATGAAAAAAAATTTATGAAATATTAATAAAATATCAATTTATCCTGATACCTACAGCAAAAATGTAGCTCCGAATTTTTTTAATATTTAAGCTGCAGTTAAATTGGCATTTTATAAATTGGGGGCAGCACTAATTTTTTTTGTTCCATATTATTTATTAAAGTATAAATGTTACGTTTAAGTAGGCCTGCTATGCTCAGTATTTTTGTTACTACGTTTTTATTGTTGACAAAATTTATTCTAAGTTTAATCATCCGCAAATAAAGGTGTAGGTATTGTTAATTTACATTTAATTTCTTTTATTCAGATACAAACAGTTATTTTATGTAAATTATGTCTCTTTGAAATAGTAGGCTAATATTTTCATGTAAAGAAAGTATAGAATTTGACACAAATTTCACCACAAAATTTGGTATTTTAAAGAAACGAAATTCTCGGTTTAAAAAACTTTAAGCCTACAACTTTGCATTTTAATTTTGTGAAATTTTCGGGGAATAACCCCGGAATTCTCGTTTTCGTTGAAGGGTATTCCATACTCTCTAAATCCTTCAGTGTGTAAAGGGGGGCGCAAATGCTAAGCCCCGCCAAGGGCGGCCATACCCAGATACGGTCCTGGGAAGAGGCAAAAAGAATTTTACATAGGTGGGGTCTCAAAGAAATATTGGAAGCATTTGTAGGTAAGCAAAATTTAATTTTATAAAACTTTTAAATTTTACGACCATTTTTTTATTCAATAACCTGTAAAATTTGATTTTTGACACGATTTTTAGGAAAAGCTTAAATTAAAAAAAAAAACACTTTTTATTAAATGGGGACTCACCACTAAGCTGTTAGTTTAACTGGAGAAAGCATCGATTTGACATAAGCGTGGCATAAACGCACATTCTAAGGTTCTGCCTAGCGATGAATGAACCTCTGTACTTGAAACAATAAAATCCACCAAAACCCGGGAAAATGGTTACTACAGATACTATTTTATCGTAAAACGTGGCTGCCAAGTATTTTTCTGTTTTATTTACTTGATAGTATATTATGATTAAATTTTACTTAATTTATTCTTAAAATTACATCAAAATAAGCTCTAATATTGTATTTTAAACTGTGAATAATATTTGTTATATTTGTTACTATAAAGTATAACACAGAAAAGTAATGATGTCAAAATACTATTTTTTTTTGGACAGCTACTAATAAAGGCGCGACAACGTGACAACAGCGGATTTTTTGTAGAAGCGTACTTCCGCCACCTTCAGCTTGGCTCGACAGATGACACATTTAATATGGCGTTTTAGTCTAAATGTTTTTTGTTGTTTGAGTAATTTTTGTGACAATTGTATATATCTTAGTTTTGTAGAAAGTACTTTTAATAAATTAAAATGGTAAGGCAGTGCAAAGTGTGTAAAATGACGGATATGATTCCTGGATTATCATTTTACAAGTAAGTACAAACTATGCTTGTACCATTCTATCGCCACTAATAAACAAGAAGATGTTGGCCGCAGCTCTCGATTGCGTTTATGAATGAAATGCTTTCTCTATCTATGATATTAGCTCATTGGGACTCACCACAAAAGCTTATAGCCTAGGTACTAACATAACATAAGTGTCTAATGTAAAGTAGGAATTAGTTTATTAATACACGTATTAGAAAATTTGAATTGTAGCAAAAGACCTTTGTATGTAACAGATTTAATATTTTAGAGATTCTAGAAATAAAAACAAAAAAAAGTATCCTTAACAGGAGGAATGTTGAGGATGCGTGCGTACCATAGCATAGATACGCACAAATGAGACAAATGCAAGCAAATCTTTCAAATCTTCTAATGATAATGTATATTGAACTATTTTCCTTAACTTTAAGAATACATAGATCATAGCCTTATATACAGAATTCTGCATTAGAATATATTTTGTTTGTTTAGGCAGTTTAATTTTTTTTGGCAACACTTAAAGAAAACAGGCAAAAAATCTAAAAATATGTGTTCTTTTAATTTGCTATAACAAAGGCTTTAAGGGTTATACATATTTTTTCTCATAAGCTTATTCAGTATGAATTAATATTTGTTTGCTTTATACATACCTACATAATAGGCTATTTGACTGATTTTAAAAAATCGTTTTTAATTATTATTTGGTACCTAACAAACACAATACATTTTATATTTTTGGGAAATCTGCTGTATTTTCAATAAAACTCAATGTTAAAGTTTAAAATATAAAATTCGCGCTAAAATCGCTGTCTCTGTAATGGCGTCGACATATGTTTCGCGTGACGTCATATGCAAGTAAACAAGTTAACAACGAGTGCAACTACAGTAAATTGTGTTAATAATTCTCAATTTATTGGCTAAAATGGTATATAAATGGTGTGTAGTGCCACAATGTACCAATACTTCTCTGAAAACACCACAAAAACTGTTTATATCTGTCCCAACAAATCCTAAAAGGCGAAAAAATTGGTTACAATTAGCTCGAAGAGATCCAAGCAGCTTTGTATCGCATTTAAATGTTTTTTATGTGTGAAGATCACTTTAATGTAAGTATACAAATATCCTGCTTTTAATACCTACCGATTTATATACAACAAAATATCACATTTAAATAACTTATAAACACTTTATAGTATAACCTAACTTTTGGATTAGAATGATTTTGTTTGTTCTAGAAGTCAAATACCTAGCAAGTTCTCTTTTTATACTTAACGGTGTTATTCACTCAATTCGTCTCCCATAAGAGATGGTACTCCTTATATTTCTACACTCCATAAACATAACCTACAATAAGATTTTGAGAAATACTGAATGATGAACAAGTAAATGAATAATTTTTAAGAGGTACTTACACAGCTGTTTTTTACATTTTTGAGTTCTGCGGCATAGTAGCCAGCGTTATTTTTAAAGAAACGCACAATCATAAATGCGTCTATCTCAGGTAGGTTTCTGTTATCGGCTTGCACAAAATTTATGTTTATTTTGGTGTACGAAACGGATAATTATGTTACTTGAAATATGTTTTCTATATAAAATGGATAAGAAACAGTTACTTAAATAGTTAAAGATCAAAAATAACACCTGAAAACACACAACACAGAGCTTGTGACATTTATTTACTTGGAAGTGACGTCACCAAAGTTGTAACCAATCACAGAGCGTTTCAGTCGCTAAATTAATTTTAAAAATATTTGAATTTTAATACGTATATTTTGCAATAAATATGCATATTTTATTTTTTAATATAGAGAAATATGTTTCTTTATACTATTATCTGATAGGATGACCACAATTTAAAGCTTATTTTCAATGGTGGCAAATAGCCTATTTGTTAATTTGCGATAAAATAAAAACCTGCAACCTTATACGCCACTGTCGACAGCGAAGCGAAGGTACAAATGAAGAAGTAAAATTTAAGCACGGTGAATGGTACAAATAAAAATTATTATTGATAATAAAGTGTACGATGCCCATGTAGGTATTATTACCGATAAAATTATGGAGTTTATACGTCATTACAATAAATTTATGGCTGATCGGTCTATGGACTGAACCCAGTAACACACCTTTTATTTGCACCATCTCTACCAGTGGTATCTGCGTATAAGTAGGCGATAAGCAACCAGGACTAGATTATAGTAATAATGTTTACTCGTTATAAAGTTGTTAACTACAAAATTATAACACAAATTGTATACTCGTTATGTTAAAAAAAAACGCTTAAATTATGTATTTATTGTACGTACCTTAGCTTTCAATAAAAATGTTAAGAAACTATAATTTAGTTATAGAGTTAGTTTTCTTTGGCTTATTACCTTAGGCATATATATTCTTTCAAATATTGGTTACCTGATAATATAAAAATAAATTCGTTAACTAAGAAAAATATCAATCAGTTATTGCCAATAAGCTGTTAGGTTAACTGGAGAAAGCATCGATTTGGCATTTAAGCGTGGCATCATAAACGTACATTCTAAGGTTCTGCCTAGCCATGAATGCTCTGTACTCAAACAATAAAATCCACCAAAACCCGGGAAAATGGTTACTACAGATACTATTTTGTCGTAAAGCGTGGCTGCCAAGTATCTTTCTGTTTCATTTACTTGATAGTATATTATGATTAAATTTTGCTTAATTTATTCTTAAAATTACATCAAATTAATCTCTACTATTGTATTTTAAACTGTGAATAATATTTGTTATATTTATTACTATAAAGTTTTACACGAAAAAGTAATCATGTCAAAATCCTTTTTTGTTTTTGGACATCTACTAAGAAAGGCGCTAAACAACGTGACAACAGTGCATTTTTCGTAGAGGCGTACTTCGGCCACCATTGGCCTTTGGCTTCGCTCGACAGATGACACATTCAATATGGCGTTTTAGTCTGAATGTTTCTCGTTGTTTAGGTAATTTTTGTGACAATTTTTGTATAAATTTCAGTTTTGTGTACGTACTTTTAATAAATTAAAATGGTAAGGCAGTGCTATGTGTGTAAAGTGACGGATTATTCTGGATTATCATTTCACAATTAAGTACAAACTATGCTTGTACCATTCTATCTACCCACACAAACATGTTGGGTGCAGCTCTCAATTGCGTTTATAAATGAAATGCTTTCTCTATCTATGCTGTCAGCTCATTGGTTATTGCACTAAATTTACAGCAAAAGGTGACATGTTTCACTTTTTGCTACGGAAAAATCAAAAGATTACTTGATTCATAAAAATTAGTATATAATCAGTATAATAATTAATATTTAAGCATTGTATTGCCATAATTGCTATTGAATCATTTTTTCAGTTTTAAACACATTTTTACCAAAAAAAAGATTTATATTTAATATTTTTTTACAATATAAATGATAGAATAATACGGTGTCAATTGTTGTTGTTATATGTACTATAAATTTAACGTTTAAACATGGGTTTTAATTCTTCGTTTTTAAGATGTAAGGTGTTAAACTAAAAAAATGTTTTGTTTGTAAATATTTTAAATATCCTTTGCCCAATTTAGCCCTAACTTAAATAAATTTATTATGTAAAGTGGTGTCTAACAGTGATCTGGGGCTAGGTCATAGGAATTCAAATCTGACATCCTGATATCATCCTTACCCGTTGCTAATTCAACCCCTGAATTAACATTTTTTTTTAAGTAACAGGTAAAGAGGGTTTATTTAGTATAATTCTGGTGCGAAATTACCATAAGCCTAAAGAAAAAAAAACAAATTATAAGTAGGGCCAAAATGGTTCGTGGAAGAAACTAAAGACATCTGCGTGTAGGGTAAGGAGTGGGCTTTTAAGCCGTATAGAAAAAAAAGTGGTAAGAGCGTTTCAGTTTTTACGTTAAATTTTTTAAATAAAACGTTATTTTAAAAGTAGTTTCTGCTAGTTTTATAGACTAGATCTTTTAAAGTCCACCTTGGTCCGGCTTGCTAGTATATAAGTATGATGTCCTAAGGCTTAATGAGTAAATCTAAAATATACATTTACCCGCCGTGACCCGCCCATGAGGACAACAGGGATAAATTTTATGTAACGAATGTTTTCCGGTGCGTTATTATTGCCACCAAGAATTTTCTACATTTGTTTATTTTTTAAATGCGCCAATAATCATTAAAAATATTTAACTTGCCTATTATTACCATTAACTTTAAAAATTTCATATAGCTATATTAATTTTTAATTTACAGTTAGCTTCTTATAAACAACAAACTGAAATGAAATTTCATTCATGATGAAAATATTTGTTGCTCGACAGGTGTCATATCCCCTAGGTATTTGCACTTGCGCAGTATAAATATTAAAAATATAATAGGTATATGCAAAAAGTAAGGCTAAGAAAACAACTAGCGAAACCAAAAAACCAAAATTAGCCACTTAATGCCATAAATAACACCGCCAAATTACAAAATAATTGTGTGAAGGATATTTAGGATATTTACGAAAAAATATTTTTTAAAGCTTAACACCCTATACCTTGAAAATAAAGAATTTGCGGATCCATGCTTATATGAATTTTTGTTATAAAATTAATTAAATAATCGTCTGTTAAATTTATTGTACATACATAATTAACACCCTGTATATCCACAATTAAAGATGTATTCCATATAACCTAAAATTAATTTAAAATAATAACAATGTGGCATAACAACATATTTCTTTATTCCACAAAGATACTGTATTCGACAGTTAATTCATGTTTTAAAAAAATCAAAAAAATATCATTTTTTTACCATGAGTAAATAAACGATAAAAGAATTGAGAGAAAACAAGCAAATGAAAACTGAATAAAAACTGAACAGCATTTTACGAAATGGTAAGAAGTCTTTTTATCAAGAATAAAGTTCTAAGAAAACCAACTGAAAAAATACGACTAACTAAACAGTGATTTGTTTTAGGACTATGCAAAAAAGTTTAAATATTTCAAAAAAAAAAAACAATTAAAATGCAAGTTCCA
>JAHBCN010009343.1:0-35316 GCA_019359885.1 Listronotus oregonensis | reverse complement strand
TAACTTTAAGTGATCTTTTTGTTTTTCCAATGTATATCTCACCATATTCACTGAAGATTTCGTAGATACAGTTTTTATTTAAAACATTGTTGTCCGGTTTGGTCTTAGTAAGGATATTTCTTAGAGTGGTTTGGGATTTAAATGCCGTTTTAATATTATGCTTGTTCGCGATTCTGCCGATCTTCTCCAAAGTTCCTTTTATAAACGAAATTGTCACAAATTTATTGTTTTGTTTAAGTAAGAGTTTTTGTCTTATTCTGATATTTGTCAATTGTTTTCTCAACCCCGTCTTTTACTGAAACTCTTCTGGTAGAGATCCCTTGTTATATTAGTAATTTCTTACTGTTACATAAGGTCTAGTTATACAGACAGGGGCACCCTACTAGGTATATAGCAATGGACCGGACGAATTTGCGATTACCCTCTAGCCTGAGGTTCGCGCGACCAACCGGCGCGCTTTCGTTCAATCCTCAGTAACTTTGTAACCACGGAGGGTTGGGATGTACTGCCGTATTTCATGTTTTTCATAATTATTTACGCATGTAGGAGATAAAATTCGCTATTGCTTATCAGAGTTTTGAATCAAACAATAATAAAATTATTGTTTTGATTTTAAAAAAAAACATGTTATTTAAAATCCCAACTAAAAACTAAAAAAAAATAATTCTACAAAAAAAAATTAAGTAAAAAAAAAAAATAATTAAAATTAATGAAGCAAGTATTCAAACAATCCACCGCCTTCCGCTAAACAATGTCCTAAGCGATCATAGAAACTTCTTCGAACATTGTTTAACATCACAGGTGTAATTGTTTAAAAAACATTGCGAATTTTTACACGTAATTCATCAAGATTCATAGCGCGATCATCCCGAAAACAATAAATTTTGGATTTTGCATAACCCCAAAGAAAATAATCGTTAGGAGCCAGATCAGAAGAGCAAGCGGGCCACGGTATTGTAGCTCTCAATCCAGCAATAAGACGGTTTGGAAAAGTATTATTTAAATAATCCAAAACCAAACGTGTATTATGTGCTGGACAGCCATCTTGTTGAAACCACACTTCATTAAATCGAGGACCTGCCAATCGTCTAATTTCTGGAACTATTTGCTGTTGCAAAAGATCCAAATATTTTGACCAGTTAAGTTACCATCAATGAAGTATGGCCCAATAACATGTTCCCCATAAATACCGCTCCAGACATTTACCTTTTAAGGACGCTGGGATCTAAGTTCAAAATACATATGTAAATTTTCCTGAGACCAATAAAGGGTGTGAGTGGTATTATGGACTCATCAGTAAAGACAATGTTTCGAATAAAATCTTTATTTTCATTTACCTTATTCATCATGTTTTCACAAAACTCCATTCTCCTGATACTGTCCTCAGAATAAATTTCTTGGGTTTTGTGAACTTTGTATGAACGACACTTATTTTTTGTTAATATTCTAGTCACCGTTCTTGTACTTAAATCAACCTCATCCGCAAGCGCACGTGTTGACAAAGTTGGATTTTTATTAACTAATGCCAACAAATTGATTTATTTCGCTTCCCGTTCCTCATTAACTTCTTGGACGTTTTGTATTTTATGGTTTTTGGGAGAAACGCACCCGTATTTTTGGAAATTATTTATAATTCTTGAAATAGTAGTAATTGCAGGGTGTGGCCTATTAGGATAATTCTCAGCAAATATATTTTTTACCCGCTGTAAAGAATTACCCCCATAATACCACTGAACAATTTTAACTTTTTCCTCAATTTGATAAATATCCATTTTAGGTTTTAAATGTTAAGGATTTTTTTAAAAACACACGTGTTCTTACCTTAAATTCGCCAGGCGAAATAATTTTTATACATTTATAATTCTCAACAAACTGAAAATTGTGTTACTTTGTTGTTTCTTACTGAACAAAAAAGAATGCATACACAAATAGAGGACGATTGCAAATTCGTCCGGTCCATTGCTATATACCTACTAGTGTGCCCCTGTCTGTATAGTGTACGTATGACCCCTGTTTTTGTTTCGTTTGAGTGATTAGAATTTTGGTGTAAATACTGTCCAGTGTGGTTAGGTTTTCGTATATCGAGGTTTGTATATACAGCGTGATTCCTAAAAATAAACAACTATTTTAAATATTAAAAAAAAAACAAAAATAACAAAGCTACATAAATTTATTTGAAAATATGTCTAGTACGGGCCTGGGCAAAAAAGATAGTTAATTTCTTATTTACGTATGTTTTTTGGCTTGTTAATCACGCATTATAAATTAGTTGCTTTGCTTTTACCAAACGAGGTGAGGGTTTATTTTAAATCATTGTTAAATCGCAAAATGGCACAATACGAAAACAATGAATACGTGGATATGTTGCTCAATTATGGAGAGTGTCGTCAATCTGCGACCGCTGCTTCTAGATTGTATGCGCGACGGTTTCCCTTGCGGGCTTACTCTCGACCCAGGTGCTTTATCAACCTCTTAACAGGCTAAGGATACTGGCGATTTGAAGAGCATCTGAGATGCAGAAGACCGAAAAATCCTAAAAATTTGCGAAGGAAAGAATAAGTTTTAAATCTTATTGGAAAAGATCCAATAAGTACTTGGGTGATTGTAAGTCAGGTCGGTTTAAGTAAAAAAAAAAATGTGGACAACATTGCGGAAAAATCACTTTATCTTTTCAATTCAAGTTGTAATGGTTTTTACAACAGCATGAAAATGGTCAACATTTCAAATGCCTTCTATCATGAAGATTGGCATGAGAATGTTCTGATAAATCGTTTACTTCAAATGGAAATACTTCAATTACCACAGGGACGTTTGACACCTAAATGATCAATTTCTTATTTTTCAGTAGCACTGTCTACGTCCAGGACCACGTTTTCCCTCAATCTTGCCCTTCATAATCAGTTGCAGGAATCTGTACTTGTCCTGCCTCATGACATGACCGAGGTAAGCTGTCTTTCGCTTTTTTATGGTCTCAAGAATTGTTCGGTCCTTGTTCATTCTATGTAAGACCTCTTGATTAGTGATATGGTCGGTCCATGGAATGCGTAGCATTCTACGATATACCCACATCTCAAATGCTTCCAGCTTGTTAATACTGCCGACTTTTAGCGTCCAGGCCTCGACTCCATACAATAACGTAGAATACACATAACATTTAACAAAATTAAATCTTATGTTTAAATTAAGTGTTCTGTCGGTTAACAGGTTCCTCATTTTAATAACATTAACTCTAGCTTGTTCTATGCGGGATCTAATTTCTATCTCACGATTCAGATCCTCGCTGATCCAACTTCCTAGGTATTTAAATTTTGTAACCTGTTCTATTGGTGTACCGTATAAAGCGAAGTTGTTATTCGGAGTGCGACTTATTTGCATGATTTTTGTTTTTGCGATATTAATTCTCAGTCCCATTGCATCACCGGAAGTCGATATGCTATCGATTAGGCATTGCAGCCCTTCAGGACTGCGATTATCACTGTGTCGTCGGCATATCTTAAATTGTTTTTTACGCTTCCCATTGACTTTCAGACCGTCTTCTGTCTCGTCCAAAGCGTTTTGGAAAATAACTTCTGAATACATGTTAAAGAGCATGGGACTAAGTACACACCCGTGTCTGACTCCACAACCTATAGGTACTGTAATTTTTCGAGTGTTTTCCATGACAAATGCGTCTTGCTGTTCATAAAAAAATTCTGAACGATTTTTAGATCTTGGGCAACGACATCTTTTCTTTTAAGCAGTTCTAATAGTGTGGTGTGATTAACACAGTCAAAAGCTTTAGTATAGTCTATGAAGCATAGATATACTCTCTTCTGTTAATCTCTGCACTTTTGCAATAGGACAGACAGTGCGAATAAGGCCTCCCTGGTATCCAGTCCTTCACGGAAACCCATTTGTAATTCACTTACATCTTGTTCGCATTTCCTACGTATGCGCCTATGAATGATTTTCAAGAACACCTTTAACACCTGGCTCATTAGGCTGATCAATCGGAATTCTGCGCACTTTCGTGCCCCGGGCTTTTTAGATAAGGGTATGAAAGTCGATTTTAACCAATCACGAGGGATGTAACCTAAGTTATATATGTCATAAATAATTGCACTAAAATGTGTGTGCTTTCGTCCTCTATAAGTTTTAGAATATCTGGGCAGATGTCATCTGGACCGGCTGCTTTTCCAGTTTTTATCTCGCTTAGTGGTTTTTGAACCTCAGAGTGGAGTATGCCTGGTGCCGGCTCCGTTAGATTTTGACTGCGGAAAGGCGGGCTATTGCTTTTAAATAGGTTAGCTATATATTTTTCCCATACCTCCTTAAGTTTGCCCTCATCTGTGATTTGTTTGTTGTCTTGGTTGAGAACATAATTGGAGACTGGGTATCTTCGGCTACCTGTTATTATCTTGACTTTCTTATGTAGGTTTAAAAGTGTTTTTTATATAGTTCCTCCACTTCCTGGCACCTTTCGTTCATCCATGCTTCTTTGGCTTCTCTAACTTTTCTCCGAATAAGTTTTTGGGTTTTTCTTTATTCATCTGCGTTTGTATTTTTAAAGTTACGTCTCTATTCCATAAACATGAGTATTTCTTGAGTCATCCAGTCTTTGTGTCGTTTCGTTTTGTTTGTTGTTACCAGCGACTTTTGTGCACCTAACACAGCATTCTTAAATAATTTCCAGGTGTATTCGATATTGTCAGTGCTTTCAGTGTAAGAACTGTCCTCGTTCTTATGTAGGACCTCTATACACAGTTAAAAAAAAGCGTCAACTTGGGAATAACCCTGTATTTATAATTGTCTTTAACTAGAACATCGGGCAAAGGTAGAGCCAAACTTTGCTTCTTTTCTATTGTGAATTTGATGCAGGTCACAGGCAATTTAGATGTTTTAAGAAATAAGTAATTTGAAATTAAATTTATTTCTAAAAATAATTGATGGTCTTATGGTAACAGAGCAATTTACTTTTATTGTAAAATTTCTATAATAAACAAAAACTAACGAAATGATATTTATACTGCTAACTTTATCAGTTACATCTTTATTGCAAATTTGTCGACGCCAGACTTCGCATCCAGGTCAAGTACTCACACTAGGCTATTTAAACAACAAAATTCAATTCAATACAGCCGTATCGAGCGAGGGAATATTGTTTCTTTTGTGCAATATATCTGCAGTGTATGTTTGCGAGGCAATAACTTCTTCATTCTAATAGCATAGTTTTGAGAGTGAATTCAATGGAAAGACCGAAAGTTCGAAAAGTAATTTGTATTGCTAAGTATAAAGTTGCATAAACTTTTCGAGAGATCCGCGAATTGGAAGTGTATTAAATAAGAGTTATTGAGGTATGGAGATTTATATTTACTTTTAAAGCACGGCTACAGTATTGTTTTCGTAAAAAGAATCCTTCTCGTTTTTTATTTAAATCTTTACGGAGAAATTGAATTAATTATTTCTTCTTTTTTTTTTTGGCTTTTGCAAAGTGACTTCTAATAAAGGACAAAGTACAAGATAACTGTACGTCGTCACGGGTTGATACTACCCGTTTAAAGAGTTTAGAAGAACGAAGCGAAGTTACTCACCAGTGTCTACAACTAACTTATTCAGCTAAGCGAAAGCCAGCTGAAGCGAAAGTTAGCGTTATCGTAAGGCAATAGCCAACGATACGCAAGGCAATGTTAGGCCAAGCGATGTTACACTGAATGAAAAGACGCTTAATGCTCTATGTTCAAGCCAGGGTCCAAATTTTTAAAAAGGGCAATCTTCTCCTTCTACCCTAACAAATCTATGTCCATGAGACAAAAATTTGGGCGTGGAGTTAAAGCTTAAAGAAGGTATTTCGGTTGGGCTGCAAATACAAAATTTTAAAGATAAAGATTTGCTCTGGACTTTAGAGAACCTGCATCATTAAAAAAAAAACGCAAATGATCTCAATACAGAATAAAATTACAATAGCCCTAATACATTAAAAATTATATCAGCTTTTTTTTCTTATCTCATTTAAAAACGATCATTGCAACATAAGCAATATATTTAAAATATTTCCGATTTTCAATTAATAAATGGTATTTTTTTTAACCATGCAGTTTAATTAGTTTATTTTTACTTAAAAATAATACGCAGTTTTTCCTTCAAATTAGCGTAATTTAGAGAAAATTCTATGTAGGGAAAAGAAACTTCATCCTTTTAAATAATTTTTGGTGTACTACTAGACAAGTTTACAGCCCAAAAAAAGTTTAAGGTTCTGGAATGATCTGACCATGGTATATTTATGTTTAAAATTTTAAGGTCAAGTATGCAAAATTATTTACAACCACAGATCTCCAAAAAACACGCAGGTCCGAAAGACTTAACCATGGAGGTCGCTGAATCCAAATCCGGGGTCAGTTTGATCCTAGCAGGTCAAAGGGGGAGCATTTCAAGGTCAAATCTGTAAAATTCATAGCAATTATATTTCCCGGAGTGTATAGTATGTTTTGAGGTCCGGAATACGAATCCGTAATTAGTTTGATTCCATTAAATTTTATTTGCAATTTGACTTAAAAATTTTGACTTATGATGGAGTTAAACTGGGTTGGATTAAGACCTCAAAACATAAAGATACCATAGTCAATTTTAGGCCTTAATTTTTTGTAGGGTATTTTAAGTCAAATTCAACCAAAGGGGCATGGCACACTTCTTATGGATATGGATATGGATTGGAATAAGCATTTTCTTTTATTGCGCCAACCTTTTTAGCTATACAGGGGATACCATAAAATAGAATAAAAAATTCTTAAAAATTATTATTTTATTTATTACAAAATACTGTCTGTTACCCTAAATATAAAATTAATTTTTTATATAAAAAGAATAATATTTCATACCAAGATCTTTTTTATCGTGTACAGGTTTTTTTCTGTCTTGTCCTACAGGGTGCACGATTTATTAATGAATCAAAAAAATATACATTTTAGTCGGACTAAATATAATATATTATGTCAGTTATTATTATAACCTATAGGAATTTCTAACTTGGCGGTCTTTTTTTATACGGTGTCTCTCCAAAAGTCTTTTTTGGATCCTTAAAAATTTATGGCGGTTTTTTTTATTTTTTCAGTCATCTGAAACCGCTGTTGTAAAAAGATTTTTTTTCAGAACTACATTATAAACATACGGGAATGATGTTAACAGATGTTTCGAAAGGTTTATATTAGTAAAATGTCGCAATTTAATAAAACATGAATTAAAATTTAAATTTTCATAATATCTTAAGTAAAAATACAGATTACGGGTTTTCAGGCAACCCTTAATTATTTCAAAACAAAAATAAACACTATGGTAAACTTCAAACAGTAACAAGTTAGATACTCTTTGTAGAGGGACATATTTTTATTAGTAACCCATAACAACAATGATGTATTAATTAGCATTATTCATTACAATCAAACTAAGGCCATTGTTAAGCCCTATTAATAACTTAATACTAAAATGTTTCTAAAAGTAAACTATACTATTTATAAGAAACAGAGATGAAAAGATCATACTAGTCAAATACTTGTGGCTCTTCAATTGTACAGCGTCCAAAACAGTTGTAAATAAAACAGTTGTTGAATATTTAACAACCTGTTGATACCTAGCATATCTCAGGTACCATATTACACTGGCAACATGGACACATACGCCAAGCGTTCTAGCACCCACTTTGCATGTGCAATAGGTACCCGAAATGAGATCACCATTTTCTTTAAATGGAGAAAGCAAATATGAGATGAAAATACTATGCTTAATAGCTTGCGTAAACCTTGAAAATATCTTTCCTCTTATTAAGCCAGGTTCAAATTGTTAAACTTGAAAAATATATTCATTATTTGGTTCCCTTTTAGCGGTATCTTGAATATCAGCTGGAGAAAGCCTTACTTGATAAATACCAAATGTTTGAGAAATAACATAGTCTATAGGCAAAACAGAAAATTTAATATTATTTTCCATATTTACCACCACCTCGACGTAAGTTAAAATAAAGTATACCCCTTGTGCGTTGAAAATGGCTGCCTTTGTATTCTAAAATTGGAGCTCTTTGGCGCTTTTAGATATGTATTTATATAACCGATTTGTAAAATTGTCTACATGTCTTTGGATGAATCTTTCCCTATTTCGAACTTCTGCGCAAGCAAATCTTTATTTTGCTTTATTGTGCATTATTTTACTAATTAACTTCCGTTTAACCGGAAAAAATTTAAATAAAACTGCCATATAATTTTGGTTCACCCGGTATCTAAAAATTACTTTTTTGGAGGGACACGCTGTATGCACAAATAAGTTACTGCCATGAAAAAATATAAATAAAACCGCCATATAATTTTGGTTCACCCGGTATCTAAAAATGACTTTTTTGGAGAGACACGCTGTATGCACAAATAAGTTACTGCCAAGTTAAGAAATTACTATAGGTTACTGGACTCTATATTTGTTGGTTCATTAATAAATCGTACAATGCAATCGTAACTCTTTTCATATAAAAAATGCCTAATTTTATCATCTAGGGTAACAGACATTATTTTGTAATAAATAAAATAAATATTTTTAAGAATTTTTGGCTTTATTTTATGGTATTACCCTGTATAGCTACAAGGTTGGCGCAATGAAAGAATATGCTTATTTGGACTTTCATAATAAAATACTAAAATTTCAAAAAAATCTGTCGATGACTCAAATCCATAAGAAGTGTGCCATGTCCTTTGATAGGGTCAAAATGACCACGAATTCGTATTCAGCGACTTCAAAAACATAAATAAAAACTGTTTAAATTTGATTGCGACTAATTTTGCAGATTTGACCTTGTAATGCCCTTGATCCTGACCTGATAGAGTCAAACGGACACCGGATGATTCGGATTCAGCGACCCCAAAAACATAAAGATACCATGATCAGGTCTTTCAAACCTGTAATTTTTTTTGTATAGCTGTGTAATTGTCTAGTAGTACACAAAAAATGTATTTGGGAAATGGGATGACAGCTTCAACCTTTAACTTTGTTTTGTAGGGCTATGTTATCAATAATAAAAAGGCTGGTTTACTTTTATTTTGGGTTCTGTACCTAAAAAAAGGTAGAAACTTTTTGGTATTCTATTAAAATAATATTTATTATTTATTAGAGAATAATTTGAAATAGTTATAAAAATACTTAAATATTTTAATTGACTGTTTTGTTAGTTTTTATCGTGCTTGATTTTTTTTAAGTAAATTTTATGTGGATATTTTTATCAAGTAAAATTATTTGTTTTACTAAAAAAAATTGTAGACCCGCAATTTGTTTTCTACCTACTCTTGATTTTGTTTTTGGTTGGTAATTTAGTGTATGTTAAAATATTTTTTTATAATTTTAAGTTTCTTTTTAATGACTTAATTTTTTTTACAATCGTGTTAAAATAGCTATTTATGTATCAAGGGCGTTACTGGGACTATAATGCCCTGAAGGTCGAAATAGCCCGAGGGCTAGATTTCGACCAGATGGGCATTATAGCCCAGTAAAGCCCGTGGTGCATACAATGCTTTATGTTTTACCCAAAAAAGAGTTTTTCAATGACTAATTACATTATTTATTCGCAATATAAAAAATAAGTTGCACCTGTACCTGTATACGTAAGTAGATAATGACTGGTGTTAAGTTTGACTTTGATGTTTCTGTCAGTTAGTCAGTTGGCATTTTTTATTTAACGATTTGCTCAAAATGGAAGAAATTCCACAAAATATAAGAGAAAGGCCATAAAAGCGACCTGAAAATCTTTGCCAGTTAAATCAAGGCAACAGTATGATCGGGAGTATGGCATATTTGGTATTTGGAAAGATGCAAACGCAATTCTTCAAATAACCGAAAACGTTTTGATGGCATATTTCCAGGAACTGGTAAGTTATTGATTTTATTTTAATACATATGTTTAACAAACTTTATTATTTTTAGTCGGAAAAAATACAGTCCGAACTCTCTCTGGACCAAGTATTCCACCCTAAGGTCTACGTTGATGGTCTATGAAAATATAGACATTTCGCAATACCATCGTCTCATATCTTTTCTAAAAGTTAAGTCGAAAGGATACGTCCCGAAGAAGTCTAAAGTTTTGGAAGGAGAACAAATATCAAAATTTAATAAGAAGGCTCCTGATGATATCTACTTGGTACACAAAGTCATATTGGTAATGGGTGTTTTTGGAGGTTTAAGACGAGATGAGTTGGTAAAAATAACCATTGATGACATTGAAGATAGAGGAACAGTCTTGGTTATAAAGGTACCAGAAACTAAAACTTCAACTTCAAAAAGTTTTACTATCATTGAAGAAGATTTAGGCGCTTTAAATTTAATAAAAAAGTACACAACATTAAGACCAGCTGGAATAAAGGAGCGAAGATTCTTTCTTACCTATAGAAAGGGTCGATGTACAGTACAACCCATTGGAAAAAATACCATAGGAAGCTTCCCAACATTGATCGCAAAATTTTTAAAACTGGATAATGCAGAAGCTTACACCGGCCACTGTTTGCGTCGCACATCGTCAACTTTACTTGTTGAGGCAGGTGCTTCGTTTGAAACGCTAAAACAACATGGGAAATGGAAAAGCTCTTCAGTAGCTGAAGGATATATAGAAGAAAGTATTTCATCCAAAAACAAAGTAGCCAAAATGATTGCCAATTCAGTTAATTCCGAGGTTAATTCCGTATCGACTATTGAAATGTATTTAATGGACTGTTCTTCTATACAAAATAGCGTTAGTGCTACCACCGCTGCTACCATCACAAAAAACACCGACCATTCTATAGTGGGATCAGCTACATTTTCCGGGACATTTCAAAATTGTAATTTTTATTTTGGAAATAAAGTTTAATTTTTAGTATTGTTTAAAGAAAAAATTATTTTTTGTATAAACTTGATCTTTATTGTGAGAGAAATAAAATTAGAAGCAATAAAATTTCCATATTAGCGCATTAGGGCATTATAAGCGGGCATTATCATAATGCCCGCTTATAATGCCCTAGGTGTGATAGCAGGTATTATTGCTATCATAACATATTCCGTTTCTAAGGTATTATAGATCAATAATAGATAGGTAAAACATAAATTTTATTTTTAACACTATCTAGATGTCTTAAAAATGTTACTTTAAAGGACTAGTGGCTTAAAGTAACATTTTAAAGTACTAGTGTTAAAAATGAAGTGACAAATTTTGAAAGGTAACGTCAATGTTTATTTATTTACTGACATTTATATTATACCTCTGTGTATAGCTTTAATTGGATCGATGCAACCAATTTTTCTCCTACATTTTCTTTCATTCCAAGTTGATTTTAAGGAAAAACTAAAACGAATTAAAACTGACACGATGTATTAACTTTACAATAAACAGGCCGTAACCAATCAGCAACAACAACGGTTGTTAGAATTCATTAATAAACAAATTCCAACTTCAATCATTCTTGTATACCATTCTATGTAAAACTATACGTCCAGGTTTTAAATAATTTAATTTTAAACTGCATTATTGCGTTTTTAGAAAAAATATTGTACGATATTTGTATTAGAGGTACGTTTTAAGGCACTCAAATGAGTTGCAAAACTTTTTTCGCTCATTCTACATTACATCCGTGCCATAAAATTGTACTTTTAACACCTTTGGCATTAATAACTATTAAAATACTTTTTTAAGTTGTTACTTTATTTGCATCTGTTTATTGCAGGTAAAATGATTATAGTTTGTTATTAAAAAGATGTAGTTGTGCACTGAAACAGCTGTCACAGCTAAACATAATATATTAAAAGTAACTTATAACAAAAAAATTTTCCATTTATTTTATTAACATAAAACGTACGATCATAAAGTAACGGACGCAACCATAAGTTCTATAAATAACATCTATTTAAAATTTCATCTGATATACGACTTTCAGCAAGGCTCTTCACAAAACATACTGTCAGTTTGCATTTCAAGACATAAAAGTCAACTGAAATTAGTTATTAAACGAAAGCCGTAACAGAATACACAAGCATATGATAAAAGCAACTTTGAATATTTCACATTTTAATTTAGTTCGTTTGACGACCTAAAGAGTGCACGTTCCTAAAGTCTGGAGAAATTATTTAGGTATTGTTTATTTGTCGTACTTAAACGTATAAATGATGTCAAACGTAAAAAATGTCAATATGTTGGTAAATTGTGATAAAATTAAATTATATGGCAAAATATAATAAAAATCTCCTAAAATTAAAACAAAAAATTCGCAAACGAAATTCCTTGTCTCTGGAATAGAACAAAAATACATAATTTTTTAGGTTGTTTAAGCTTAGTAAATAGTAATACTTAATAAAATAAATAATAAAATATCGAATTTGACATATTTAAGAATTCATCTACTACAGACACACTTATAAATTATGGATTAAAGAAATAATGGAAAATAAAATTATTCAACTTTTAACATTTAATATACAGACTTTTTGTACAGGGTGGCGCCTTTTCAATGAATTTCCATAGTTTCAATAACACTAAAATCTTGGACTCCCATTGTCATTTTATGTTAATTGATACACAAAGATTCGGTTAGTGATGTATCTTCAACCGTTTTTAAGTGATAACTAGAAACTATTCTAAAAAGCTTAGACTTATATACTATCCTTTGTTCAACAAAGCTTGACCGATTTTTCGCGGTTCAGCAACGGCTGCCAGATATTTGGAATATTGATACCAGGCTTGCTAAATACATTTTCGTTGGTTACCATTATTACAACTTCTTTAAATTTTCTTTCCTTCAAGTGGGTTTCTTTATGAATAATTTTTGCTTCCGACCACTGTAAACGGTGTTGTTTTGACCTAGCGTGTTCGGCAACGTCTGACTTCGATGTTTCACCTCGTTGTTTCACTCACGATGTTTCAGAAATATGTAAACAAATTACCGAAACAATTCAACTAGGCATTGAGACCTATATTTCTCACACTAAAAAGAACCCCATAACTTCAAATCACAAACCGTGGTTTTCTAAATCCTGTGACAAAGCCAGACTTTTAAAACTTCAAGCCCACAAAAAGTTTCTTCAAAACCCCAGTCCCGAAAATCGACAGGCTAGCATCGAAGCAAGAAATCAGTATAATCAGACCATCTCAGATGCAAAAGACCGTTTTAACAATCGAATAAAAGATGAAGTTCTCTCTGCTCAAATGGCAGTAAAGCTTTTGGTCCTTTGCCAAAAATATTAGTCAGAACTTTTGCACAAATTCTTTTCCACCCCTAATCTCTGAAGATGGAATTGTCTCTACCTCCAAAGGAAAAGCCGAACTATTTGCCAAACAATTTGCTGCCAATTCTACGCTTGATCCTCCTATTAATCTTCTCCTTCCAACAGTTGTCCCTGTTTCTCATAAAATGTCCGATATAACTTTTAAAGTCAAACAGATCAAGCGAATTCTTTGTTCTCTTAATACTAAAAATCGTCTGGGCTGGATGGCATACCAGCACGTTAAAATGTGTTCCCGAGCTTGCACCCATCTTAACTGCCTTCAATCCTTACGACACCGGATTTTCCCGGAAAGCTGCACGTGTGCAACCTGTCCCCAAAAAAGGATCCAAAGTCTCCCTTCTTAACTATAGACCTATATCTCTTCTTTCAGTTGTTTGCAAGGTAATGAAAATTCTTAATTCCCAAATCTTAAAGTATCTGGAAAACATAAGATCTTACATGATAGACAATATGGATTCCGTCACAGTAGATCCACAGCTGATCTTCTTTCCTTTGTCTCACACAACTGGAACAAGTCCCTTGAGTTTCTTGGTGAATCCCAGATCGTTGCTCTTGACATATCCAAAGCTTTCGATCAGGTCTGGCATGATGGGCTTCTTAACAAACTTCCTTCTTACGGTCTTCCACCTAAGCTTTGCTCTTGGCTTTCCAGTTTCCTTTCTAATCGACGTATATCAGTTAGTGTAGATGGTCATTCCTCCAGCTTCTACCAAATTAATGCTGGGTGCCCCAGGGCTCAGTGCTGGCACCCACGCTGTTTCTTCTACACATTAACGATCTTCTCTCTTCCACAATCAATCCCATTCATAGTTTTGCTGACGATAGTACCCTCCACTCTAGTATTCAATTTCTTAAGCCACCGTGTAATTCTGATTTTGAAAACAAGCGCAGGTTAATGCAGATATCTCTTTCACAAGACCTCAAACTTATCTTGGATTGGGGCGCCAAAAATCGTGTTCATATCCCTTACATATGAGCGGCCAAGTTCTGCAGAACAAAGAGTCGTTTAATCTAGTCGGCGTTACTTTTGAGAATGACCTCAACTGGCACAAACACATTTCATCCATAGCTTCGGCAGCTTCAAAAAAGATTGGATTCCTCTTTCGAGCCAGAAAATATTTCTCTTCTTCCAATCTGTACACTCTGTATGTATCCCAAATCAGACCCTCTTTGGAATATTGTTCTCATGTCTGGGGAATGGCGTCCCCTACAACACTTAGCCTTCTGACTCCATTCAAAAAAGAGCTGTTCGTCTTATTAATGATCCAACGCTCACAGAAAGGCTTCCTCTTCTTGCCCATCGTCGAGCTGTAGGGGATCTGTCGCTCTTCTATAGGTATTTTCACGGCTTCTGCTCAGAGGAATTGGCCGTATTCCTCTCTGAGCTCCCAACAGAGCAACACTATGGAACTTTTATGCATCCTTTCAGTTCAGTTAAGAGTCCTAATTCCTTTCTGTTCCTTTATTCCTAGAGTGTCAAGACTATGGAACCTGCTGCCCCAGAAGTTTTCCTTTCCTCCAAATCTCCAAATTTAATCCCGAAAAACTCCTCACCACACTGAAGACACCCACGGTACGTTAGTACTTAGGCATCAGCCTTCGTGGACTGTCCCAAGATAAAAAAACCTCGTTTCGTATATTTTTTGTGTTCTTTAACACTAACTTCGAGTGGTCTTTTCGGTTCCACGGTGTATACCTTACCACATTCACACGGAATTTGGTAGATACAGTCATTATTTGAAACATTGTTGTCTGGTCTCGCCTTAGTAAAAATACTTCCAGAAGTGGTTTGGGATTTAAATGCCGTTTTAATAGTATGCTTATTTGCGATTCTGCGGATCTTTTTAGAAATTCCTTTGATATATGAATTATTATGAATATTTGGTCATGTAAAGTATCGTTTAAGTTAGAGTTTGTTGTCTTATTTTTATATTTTTCGATTGTTTCTTTAACCAGTCTCTTATTGTGACCGTTCTGCATAAGATCACTAGCTATGGTACTTATTGCCTCTCGCGGGGTTCCTAACTGTTACATAAGGTCACTGCGCGGTTTAATAGAGTACGTATGACGCCCTGTTTCGTTTCGTTAGAGTGTCTGGTGTAAATATTGTCCAGTGTAGGTAGGTTTTCTGTATACCAAGGTTTGTATATGTCCATTATTTCGTTTGACTGGAACTTTGATATAACAAATAAAGACAATGAAGTCCAATATTTTAGTTTAATTGAAATCATTACATAGTCTAACACTTTCAAGAAAACGATTCGATGAAAACAGATAGCGGCTTATTTAATTTGTCTCAAATGTTCAGCGTGTTTTTTACACTTTGACAAAAAAAGTTAAAAGCAATTTTATGTATACATTTTATGTAGAATTCAGTGGCGTGCTATTTTTTTATCGGTTACAGTCTTAAAAATATAATGCCAAGTTGTATTTTTTTTGGGGACACCCTTTATATTATTTTACTATTCATTTTAAAAATTCTCTTATTATTTATACTAACCACTTTATATTTATATTTAAACAAATCGGTAATTTGTAAAAAAAACATATTCATGAACAAATGACATCAAGAACCTAAACATAGTATTTACATTTTGCACTCTTGTAGAAAATTTCATGACTTACTATTATTTTTTTATATTTAATAATATTTTATTATCAAGTGATTATTGATCTATTTATTGTTAAATATGTTTAAACGATCCATAGGCAGCTAAGATTTCATCTAGTCTTTTAAAAGTATTAATGCTTGGTTGCCTTCTTTTTCGCTATCTAGCGATATATATATATATATATATATATATATATATATATATATATATATATATATATATATATATATATATATATATATATATATATATATATATATATATATATATATATATATATATATTATATATATATATATATATATATATATTATATATATATATATATATATATATATATATAATATATATATATATATATATATATATATATATATATATATATATATATATATGTATATGAAATATATAAATATATATATATATATATATATATATATATATATATATATATATATATATATATATATATATATATATATATATATATATATATATATATATATATATATATCTGTAAAGCATTTGCTGAATATAAGATTCAATAAGATTTTATATTTTAAAGTTTTCAAATACGATTTCATTTAAATCAAAATTTATGAACACCATAATCTGGCAGTATGTAGGTCTTATTGCTTGTTTAAATATTATACAAAATAACGCAGCAATACTTTGTTTTTTAGCAACTTACAGTTTGATAAAAACTAAACAAAATGCGTACTTAGTAAATTGAAATTAAGAATTAATAAAAAAGCAATAGGTAAATAATTAATTAATCAACTAAAATATTGAGTTGATTGAAATTAAGTTTATATAAAAGGTGTGTAAAATTTAAATCTTATGAGGTTTTCCTGAATTTTTGATAAATACAAAATTAAAAAAATAATTATAAATATGTGGTATTAATAGATAGGTAACTTTATAAGGAAAACAAAAAGCCCTAACCAATAAAACCTAATTAAGTACGCCACTATTTTTTCTTTATTTACTAAAAACCGAGATACAAAAGTAAAGTCATGATCTTTTTATACCGTTACAGTTGTTTCGAGATCGAATTCAAGAACGCGCCATCAGATTTCGTTGAGCCTTTTAATTTAAAGTTCACAGGATGTCCCCTGTACGCAAGCGAATTGACACAAGAGCCCAAAGAAGTCAAAAGGTCCTAGTAAAAAGGCTATTTTATCTGTTAAACTATTTTTAAAAATATTAAGGACCATTAAATATTTAATAATAACTTTTAGGTCATCCCGTATGGGATGTTTTTGTTGAAATACCGCCACAATTTATCATATTATAATATTTTCATTCTACCTAACCTTTTTTTTATAAGATTAACGTCCATTGGGACAATTTTGGCCAAGACAAATATTTGACAAAGAAGGTGGAAGCCTAAGAAAACACTTACTTGGTTATTAGATTAGCGGTGACCCAATGTGTTGAACTTGGAGGAAGTAGAATAGAAATGTTTGCAGACTTCCATAATAATGTTTAGTTAATTGAAAATATAAATGTGATAAAACAATAAATATTTATTTATTTTAGTAAAACAAAGGTATAACGTTTTTTATTTAATATTTACGTTTTAAGTTTAACAACTTGGTAAATTAAATGAAAAAATTCCAAGTAAGCTGTGTCTTATTTTAAATTACAAAATATATATTTTTTTGTTTTTCTTAAAAATAATGCTAAACTTGGAAGGAATAAATGTTTATTATATTCATTGGTTAAGATTGCGCTTTTTTCGAGTAGAAGTTCTTAAGGAGCTACAAATTGCAACAAAATTAACAATATTTACAAATTATGATCGTAAAATAAATATTGAGCAAACACATAAGTGCAGAGAGAAACGAAAGTTAAAGAATACTTTCATTATCATGGTTTTAAAGGTGATCATGTTATTAACTGCTTTCTTTTAATTTTTTGGTATTACAAATATTACAATGGAATAAAAGGTTTCGAAATAGATGCTTGTTTCAAATATTAGCTATTATAGTCAACATTAGGATATTTGACAAATATTTTTTTCACAATTTTCAGTTTTATGAAACTCGTATTTCTTAAAAATATATATTTATTATATTTTACTTGTTTATGTAACAGTAAAAATAAAATTTTAATTAAAAAAATATGGCTGAGTGTTATTTATTTATTTGTTTTTTATTAATACGTTTATTTTAGTTTGTTTAGTCTTTTGCATATTATATTATTGCACAAATAAAACTTATTGACCCCTATGAACTAAAAACGAAGAAAAACCTTCTATTATTTTTTATAACAAATCGTTATAAAAAGAATAAAATCTTTTAAAATTTTCTAAGTTTTTAAGCGAAAATTTCTTAAAATTAAGTATATTTTTTCCTTTTTATTTCATCTTGACAACGGTGTCCGACTTGTCACCGAAAAGTAGATTAGAATTTTTGATTTTATAGTTTTTTTGAGGGGGGGGGGTTCTTTTTTTTTCTTTCTTTTTGCTGCAGGCGATCTGCAAGTTTATAGAGGTCAATAGGGGTGAGCAGTGGGTGAGCAAGTCGTCTCGTTTTTTAGAAAATTTAAAGCGAGTACTCTCAAAGAAAACATATCAAAACATAAATTTTCAAAACTATAAAACATATTAACAAATAAAACCTAGCTGAAAAGATACGTTATAATAAAAAAATTAAATTGCAAGTTTTTTCTATCTTTATGAGAGCCCACAAAGGCTTATATGAAACGTAAGTACTAGGTATGCTGTTTAAGCACCAAAACATCCCAAAATTGCATTTTACAGCATCTTTTAGACAACACGGTAGGTAGGTTTAAAGTGAGTGGGTATAACACCTTTTCACCGCGACCGATCAGTCTATTGTGGCTCACACCCTTTTATATTTCTCCCACCAGGTCTAGACTTCTAATAAATCTGATGATCCTGTTGGGAGAGAGATCTTTCATCTCCCCCGGCAACAAGGTATCATTGCCGAGGATTGCGAATCTGAGTCCTGCCAGTGCTGGGCACGAACACAGTATGTGTTCTGCCGATTCATCATGTGCCGCATGTGCATGGAGGGGTCCATGCACATGCGCCACTCGGCATCCACGGTAGTGCCACCACAAACGTAATACAAATAACTACTATCTCTACTACAGAGGTCCTGCCTGGATCACATTACCCTCATTAGCGTTTGGGTATTGTCATCCAGACAGGACCTACCACACCCAATGGCACACGGTGTTCAGTGGCTCAACATTAATAATAAATATTTCATTAAAAAAATGTGTTTGCTGTATCTCTAGCACTAGGTTATAAATAGGTACGATGGTGTCCTAAGTAGAGTACGAATAATGCATTGCGCCGTGCGGATTAAAGAAAAAGGGAGTAAAGGAAAACACATCGTCATTTACTCAGACAGCCAAGCGGCCCTGAAGACCATTAATTCTCCAAAAGTTAATTTCAAACTAGTGGGGCACTATATACAGACCCTGGAAAAAGTCGGCTTGGCAAACAAACTTACGGTAGCCTGAGTACCAGGTCACGAGGGCCACCCAGGTAACAAAGAGGCCGACGACCTAGCCAAAAGAGGATAGTCCATGGAAATGATAGACACCAAGCCATTTTGCGAAATCTTGGCAGGCCCCTTTAAAGCATCTATTAGGAGCTGGGTAGACAGAGAGTTTCAAAGCTGGTGGGTACAAACACCAGGACTACGACAGGCAAAGCAGTTCATTAAGACCTGCTCGGCCAAGTTTACCTCGGAACTACTGAGCCACAGTCGTAAGGTCGTAAGGATAACGGTAGGTCAACTAACAGAACATTGCAAACTCAACAAGCACCTGGAAAGAATAGGCCTGGTGAAGGATAGCCTGTGTAGGTTCTGCCAGGAGGCTGAAATAACAGCCGTACATGTATGGTGCCACTGTGAAGCACTATGTAGACTTAGGCTTACTAGGCTTGATGAGGAAAAGCCAAAACCGGCGAGATATATGGAGTGGCCAGTGTCAAGACTCTGGAGTCTAGTTAAGAAGACGGGCCCGGACAAGGTACTCTAAAGAATGATGGGAGAAACCACAATAAATCTGGTAAGGTTGCAGTAGTGGAGGTCATTTTTGCCATCTCCGCTCAAATAATCTAATCTAATCGAATCTAAGTCGAGTACGAGGTATGTTTTATAAAATATATACTAAAATTAAGTTTAATTTTTGTTTTAAATATATTTTTGCAAAAAAATGAAACTTTAAAACTATATAGAAGTATTTTAAATATTCTAAAGAAAATCCAAATATTTAAATTAATTATTATAAAAATAAAATAATTTAGATCTTAATTCGCATAATTTAAACGGCAAAAAATGTAAAGTATATAACAAAATCCTCAATAAATAAATTAGGTTAAGACATTACCGAATTTTTTCTGCCAATAATTTTTACTTTTCAACAACTTATTTATAGAATAAATCTTTTTTTCTTTATTTCCATAACCTCCTTAAACATGCAAAACCTTTTTGCAAAAAGACTTTCTGTTTTATGAAAAATCCTTTTTTTAAGTTGATCACTCCGTATATGCGTTGTTAAATAAAAGAAGGGGTTTGCGATTGATTCAAGTCCATTTTCCACAGATGGAATTACCTTTACTGATTATACCATCTTGGAAATGAGAGTTTAAAAAATTTTTTTAGGCCACGTGGATGTATAGAGAAGAGAGTTTTTTGTCATATATGTTACTAACTTAAGTTTTATGGTATATTTCAGGAGGAGTTTAGTTATCATCAAAATATTAATTTTCTTAACTACGTTTATATACTTAAAATGTATTAATCTAATAAATGAACCAAATATAGCCCAAACTAATACATTAACAAAACAATTTTAAAAATATCCAATATATTTTAAGTTATGACAGACAAATCTATGGGGATCTTACCAAATATAAGAGAGTGTTTACATTGACTGTCCTGAAAAGTTTTTATCCCAATTCTCCCTTCACTCTGATCCTAAAAACACCTGGGGCATTCCTAATCTAATATCCTGGTAAGTGTTTTTTCGACCTTTCTACCTTCGTGGTCAAATATTTGTCTCTATTAGAGGGGATTTGAAATGTTATTTCAATAGAACGTAATGGATCTTTATTAAGAGAAATTCCCATTTGAATGTGTTTTATTATTAGATTAAGATGTATTAGGGCCAAAGAGTTGAAATAATATAATATGGAACTTGAAAATTATAAATATTCCGGATACCGAATGCTTCTTAAAGGTAGTTCCCCATTGTAAAGTTTTTATTTTGTATTGTCGGTTTTTGACATAAAATTTGCGTAGCAAATAAGTTGTTTTATACAGGGTGTAAAAAGTATTGGCGATAGTAGAGCTCAAAACAAGTCAAAACGTTTTTATGACATATGTATCAAAACTTGACAAATTTTTGTCTAAGCGATGTCAAAGTTAGAACTATGGAAGCAATTATTTTTGAAAATCTTAAGAATTGAAAACTTTTGTCCTAATTGTTTATCAGTAAATTAATTTGTTAATGATATAAACCAAGTTTTAAGTTTCCTATTAACAAATAACAAAAAAAAATCTCCCAGTTTAAAAGTTAAAAAACAATTTTAAACAGAGCTACCCACATGCCTTGTGCGTTGAGTAAAGTCAGTTGTACATTAGGCTCACCGGCTCGGCCACAATATTTTTTTTGATTTTAAATCGGGAAAATTTGCCGATATGCTTTAAATTAACGACCACCGTAATGCAAATTTACCATAGATTTTCGAAAACAAAATGGGTGCAACCCAGAAATCTTATTCTTTAAGCAAAATAAAAAAGTGCTGTTTTAAAACATAATAATTTGTGTTCTTAAAATGGATATTTAGTCTTGTGGTAAGTACAACTATTTTTTAATTACGAATAAAAACCAAACAATAATTATTTATTGTTTTTTACTTAAATTTAATTTCAAATTAAATATCGAAATTTATTGTAAGAAGTACTTTTTAATATTTGTATGTAAATGAACATCTCCCTAAAAAAGAGTAAATATGCAAAACCTTGCAAAAAACGTTCATTTCGCTGCGATAAGACAGGCGCGGTGTTGCCAACTTGCCTACTTTTTACACCCTGTGTTAATTCCGATGTGACTAGAATTGACTAGTATTTTTAAATGTTAAATAGCAGCACCAGTTTATTTTCTTTTACCTCGATAGGATATTACTGTCTAAATACAATGACACCTTAGGTTTCATTTGACACTTTCATTGGAAAACATTTATTTATATAAATTTTAGTCTAGAGTGCCATGAATAGGTAAAAACCTTTAATTTTAACTTAAGTGGCCATGGAAAAATGCACTTAATCGTCTTTTGTATTTTACGGTTTCTCCAGATGAAGTAACAAAATCCTATTTAAAGTAATAAATTTTAATGGATCGAAACGATGATGGTTTGTTAAACAGGAATTTAAAAAACTAAAGCACTACTTATTTCCCGTCAAACTGGAAATGATACAAAACAAGTGTATATAGCGATGCATATTTACGTCAAATACTGATGTACTAAATTTTTATTTTTTACCTTAAAAAACAAAAATGTTACTGGGGGACCACCTCTAAGAAACATTCGGTATAATGTTACAATAAATTTAATAAAAAATATATTTGTCCTTCTTGTCCAAACCACTGTGCTAGTCATCAAACTTTCCAGAAAGAACCACTTTGTTTCACGTCCAGTAAGTTGATTCTCACCACCGTGGATCTATTGACTTAAAAAAATATTTTCCTATTTTTTTATAAAGAATTTATCAATATTTTGGTATATGTTTACGTATAAACTTTTTTAATTAGGAAGTTTATTCGTTTGTGATTTGTATTCATTACGGACTTTTACAGACGTTTTGCCAATGTTGCACTTGTCATTTCTAATGCAATCTTACTAGTATTAGACTATTGACAGTATGTAGTGTTGGTGCTGTCTTGTTAAAAAATAAAATGTTTGATCGTAGTAAGATATGAAAGAACATGTAGTTTCATCACTTTATAAAAAGTCCAGAATTATTCATTTTGGATACAATGTTCGCATCCCTGCTAAACTTCGGTATTCTTACAAGCACTGATTTGAACTTAGTAGAACTAAACTTATGACGCCTAGTGTCCCTGGCATCTCTAAATGTTAAGATTTTCTTCAAATGGCACACCTGTCTTATGTAACCTCAAAATTCTATAAACCAGAACTAACCAAAACTAAGTGTTTGATTTACGTTGAAATTTTTATAGCGTTCCTATTATACAGGGTGTTTCAAAAAACATGGACCATCGCTCGTGGGGTAATTCTTTACTAAAAAATAATAAAAACAAGTCCTATGCACATAGGTCCGGAAACGCATGGTTTCCGAAATACAGGGAGTTAAAGTTTCTTTTATTTTTTAAATTTTTTTCAAATGACCTTAATACCACTCAACCGATTTTAATGAAACTTAGAACTTGAAAGTGTATTAATAAAATGCATAGTTTTAAGTAAAAATCTGCTTACAGCTGCGCCAGTGGCGTGCGTACGGGGTAACTGTAAAAATGTATTTAGAGAAAAAATATGTGCGCCACTGACTTTTGCCAATTTTGATGCACTAGATATGAAGCTTATTACATAAGCCACAAAAGTTACCTCTTGGTATTTTTTCGTTTGGGGTTTCCCTTAGCAGATATGGTTATTTTTATAAAAATGTGCAAAGTACCCATTTATCGGCGTAATGAAAAAAGTAATCGTAGAAACACCATGATTATTCAAAATTCTTGTTTTTGTACAATACACAATTGACTTGGTATCAATTATTGACGCAGTATCAATTTTCCATCAATATTTGGGCTGGTGTTATTGGAAATCACATAATTGGTCCTGTTGTTCTACCGAATCGTCTTGAACAGGAATCACATTTAAATTTTTTTCAAAATGATTTGCCGAAGTTACTACCACTTTTTCTGAGAAATGGTACAATGTGGTTCCAACATATTTAGCTGACACATACGGTCACCGATGGATTGGTCGTGGAGGTCCAGTGCCATGGCCACCTGGATCTCCGGACCTGAATCCACTATATTTTTATTTGTGGGGTCATTTAAAAGAAATAGTTCATAAAACACCATTAAGTACACGAGAAGAATTATTGGAAAGAATAGAAAATGCATTTGTCATCATTAGAGAAGATCACAATATTTGCAGAAGAGTAAGAAGATCTTTGCGGAGAAGGTTAAATGCTTGTAACAACGCCAATGGTGGTCACTTTTAACATTTTCTTTAGCTTTAAGTCAATTGTGTATTGTACAAAAACAATAGTTTTGAATAATCATGGTGTTTGTAGGATTACTTTTTTCAATACGCCGACGAATGGGTACTCTGCACATTTTTATAAAATTAACCATATCTGCTAAAGGAAACCCTAAACGAAAAAACACCAAGAGGTAACTTTTGTGGCTTATGTAATAAGCTTCATAAATGGTGCATTAAAATTGGAAAAAGTCAGTGGCGCACATATTCTTTCTCTAAATACATTTTTACAGTTACCCCGTACGCACGCGACTGCCGCAGCTGTAAGCAGATTTTTACTTAAAACTATGCACTTTATTAATACACTTTCAAGTTCTAAGTTTCATTAAAATCGGTTGAGTGGTATTTAGGTCATTTGAAAAAATTGAAAAAAAAATTAAACTTTAACTCCCTGTATTTCGAAACCAGGGTTTCCGGACCCATGTGCATGGGACTTTTTTTTATTTTTTTTTAGTAAAGAATTACCCCACGAGCGATGGTCCATGTTTTTTGAAACACCCTGTATATACCAAAAAATATTTGCAAAACCAAACACTTTTACGGTGTTTAACAATTGGAAATCATGAAAATAAAACTTGCGCGGACTTCCTGTATACGTAGTACCTGGTGTACCTAGGTATGTCGGGCAATCAGTTGATTATATAAAATTACTTTATTCTTTGCTATTTATAATATATTTGTGATATATTTTTCTAAAATATATACCAAATATTACTTTTAAATTAGCAAGAATACCAACGAAAGAAACCTCGTGTCATTGAATATTTTTCGTATAAGTAAAAACTGTTATTATTATTATTTTCACAATAAAATAGACGCAATAAGGCAAAAGATGTCATAAACTTTTTATCTTCAATCAAAGGCACTAAATGGAACGTATAATTAATAAGATAAGAATCTTTATATTTCATTTTATCGTTAATGTTTTAAAAAGAAATGAAAAAATGTTACGGCGTCCAATTTAGTACCTACTTAGACTTTAATTTATTAATCATAAAACCTTTTACCATTTGCCTACTTCCAAATAGCGCCTTTATTGATTGGCTTACCTGATTAGAAAAATGATTTATACCTGTCACTTGTTTACAGAATAATTATAATGTTAGTTTGCGTGGAGTATATACTTGTTATACAAGGTGTGATACATTTGAGGGGGGTGTGTTTTATAATAATCCTATCAAAATTTTCTGCACATAAGAAGGTAAAAATTTTAAACTAATTTTGGACAAAGACTGTGCTTTATCTGGAACACGAAATACTGTGGATGCAGCAAAATTCAGTTTGATATTGCAAGAAAATAAGATTTGTTACCGTAAGGGCCTTGAGACATACAGAGCGTGGTGTAAGGTAGGAAATATTAAAAATTTGAATGCAGAAAATGCTGTTATGGCATATTTGGTTAATCCAGGTGATTAATTTTACCGCCCTAAAATTTTACTTTCCTAAAGAGCTGAGAAATTAAGAAACGCTAGACAAGGTCAGTAGCTTTATGAGTAACTGCCAGTAAACACCGTGTGTTGTTGGGTATATTTTGGAATTTCTAGTATACTCTACCAGATCATACCTGGATGACCAGATTTTAATGGGGGTGGTTATTATATATTATATTTGGTTATTTGTATAACGTCCATGGTGGCACTACTGCATTACCTTAAGAGTGATGTCAAATCCAATATCTAATTGTTTTAGTACTTGTATAACGTTTGTATTACTGGAAAAAATGGGTTAAATATCTTAGAAGCCGGTTACTAGACTTTATAGATACCTTCGTGGGTAGCCTTATCGCCAAGTGACGAACTTGTTAAATTTAAGGACGAACTTGGGTTTAATTAGCAAAGGGGAAAAATAACAACTCCTGGCAACAGGGCATAATTTAAATATTAATTTTTTTATTAAAAAATAATTTAGCTCGAGATTTTGCGCTTAAAATCAATTAAATATAAAAATATAGAAAAATAATTACATTGTTCAAAATATAAAATAAAAATTTGACACACTACTAAAGTAATGGTGGCGTGTTAATGTAGTGGCAGCGTACCAGCCTTTTAGCCGTGAAGACCCGGGTTCGATCCCCGCACTGTCTAATGGACTTTTTCATAGCTCGTCACCTCACAAAAGGCAATGGCAAACCACTGTGTATTATTTCTGCCTAGTAAAACCTCTTACATGTGCTTCGGAAGGCACGTTAAGCCGGTGGTCCCCATATCTGTGTCTAGTTGGTACGCAACACAGATATGTGCGAGAGGGCGCCTACACTCCAAAATAGAGTATGGCACCGCAAGAAGAACAAAGTAATTTTATATAATTTCTTTAAAATAGGCAGTAAAATAAAAAGCTTAAGCCAATACTGCAAAACTTTTTTAAATTTGGTTTTTACAGGTTTCTTAGTATAATTTATGCTTACTACATTTTATTGATAAATTTAGGTGGTATTACATCTAGAGAGGATAAAATATTTGCTTCTCATTTTTAGAAAATTTCTGTTTAAATTTAATGAATATTTGTGAAACTATTTATTTTCAATAATTTGGATCTTAGACTAATAGTTTTGTAACAAAAACAATAAAATTCTACATTTAATAATAAAATTTTAAAGGAAATTGACGACACAAAGTAAAAGTAGGTTATATGACTCTTCTAAACCTTAATTAAACTCTTCTAAACCTTAAAGAAAGTCAATATTACATTAAATAAATTAAAATTACTGTCATTTTAATTTTAATATATTTTTTTGTTTTTATAGCTGTTTTGGAAATAATAATTTATTTAAAAAATAATATATACATATATATATATATATATATATATATATATATATATATATATATATATATATATATATATATATATATGTATATATGGCAAATGGTTATTGTAAATGCAAATGCAAATGACATTTAACTTGGCAAATGGCTTTATGAATACTCTTTCTATTTTAAAACCATTTACCTAGGAAAATGGCATTTGCCGTAGTCCTTGTTAGGCAAATGACTATGCCATTTTATAAACGTACATATGTATGTTTAGTTATGTGTACAGTGTGCATTGCTGCTTGCAATTTTAATACCTTTTGTGACTAGGTAAGTAATATTAAGAAATAAAAGTGCTCGTTGGTCAGGCAAATGGTTATTGTAGGCAAATGGCATTTGACTAGGCAAAGGATATTTGCCTTGGCAAATGGCTTTATAAAAATTCTTTCTATTTTAAAACCATTTACCTAGGAAAATGGCATTTGCCGTAGTCCTTGTTAGGCAAATGACTATGCCATTTTATAAACGTACATATTTATGTTTGGTTATGTGTACAGTGTGCATTGCTGCTTGCAATTTTAATACCTTTTGTGACTAGGTAAGTAATATTAAGAAATAAAAGTGCTCGTTGGTCAGTTGGCTATTATTTCGTTCAGTGGCAAAAAAATACCTCATTCCATCGCATTATTGAGAGGTCACCCTACAAGTCTCTATACGGATCAGATCCAAAGTTAGGCTTAGGATCCACGAATTTGCCATCAGATCTTATTGATAAAATATTAACTGAAGAGGATTTGGAATCCATAAATACAGATATTAATTATTGTGATAGCGTCGCCATATTGTCAAACAATGTTAATGATCCAACAGAAAGCATCAATTCCAATACAGAGGACGATATTCAGGAAGCAACTTTAAGTCAAAAAAGTGCAGAACAGGTTGTGGACTATTAGCAAATTGAAGTAGTTACGGAAGAAATGCAAGATGAGATATCCATAATAATTCATGAAAATTCAGCAGAGGCGAACACAGAAGACAATACCAAAAAACCTGCAGTTTTACGCTACTGTGTTTGCGACAATGGGGGTACTTGCAATTTTTGTGTCAGAGAAGAAAATATTAGATTTAATAGAAACAAAATTTACGAGGGGCAGGTAAAGGCTGCAGAAATAATGACAAAGAGAAGCAAAACTACTTTTAGCGACATAGACATAGGTAAATATGTCACTCTTTTTGTTTCAAAATTTGATAGAGGACCATTAGATAGAAAGAATTTGGAAGGTATTATACTTGAGAAACAAAATGGCGTCTATCGTATATGTAAAAAAACGGATGTGTTAAAAAACTGGTTTACCAGGAGTGATCTTACGCCAATTTCAGCAATTAGCTTTAATTGTAATGATCCTCAGGACCGTTCCATTTCAGTGAGATAAGCTGGTACCGAGCAGTTAATGTTTTCTGGGCAAGGATTTTCAAAATGACAATGTCAGCCATCAAAACGTCAATGTAATACAAATCAATGTGCATGTTTTAAGTCTAAAAATCTAGGCAACAGCAGGTGTCATTCTAGCAATCCTTGTCAAAACAAATAATTTATATATTTTTGTTAAAAAATAAATGTCTAATAAATAAACTGGCGTGTTTCATTTTAGAAGATATTTCCATTTCCATATGCCTAAAGTGTGCTTAGGCAAATACCACCAAATGCTATTTGACTAGTCAAAAGCCATCTGCCTAGAATAACCATTTGCCATCGACATATATATATATATATATATATATATATATATATATATATATATATATATATATATATATATATATATATATATATATATATAGGGTGCCACAGATTCGAGTGCATGCATGGGGATTTCGGAAACCGTAAGAGATACGAAGTCGGTTAAACTATGGCAAAGTTGCGCATTTAGGTGCCTAACTACATGCCTATTAGAAAATTGTAAAATTACGAGTACTTCCGGAGATATCTGAAAAAAACCGAAATTTGCCGATTTCATTTTTATTTTTTTCTGACGTTATTTAAAGAGACATGAAAAAACAAAAGACACTTTCTTATGGCTACTTTTTAAGCGTTTCAAAACAGCGTTGAGAGATTTTCCGTACGACGTTTTGTTTTCGTTAAACCATCCTCAACTTTATTTTTTTAAATACGGCACCTAATTGTTTATTGCATTTTTTAAAAGCAGTTATAATTTCAATTACAATACTGTATAACACTTAATATTTTTCTGTTATATAAACATATTTTCCATAAGAGACAATGAGTTAGACAAAGAACGCACATCATTTCTTATAGGGGCGTTCCATATTTGTAAATAAATATTAAGTGTTATACATTTTTGTAATTGGGATAATAACTGGTTCAAAAAAATTAAATAAAAAACCCAGGTCCGTATTTAAAAAAAGAAAGTCGATGATGGTTTAAAGAAAACGAAACGTCGTACGGAAAATCTCTCAACGCTGGTTTGTAGAGCTTAAAAAGTGGCCATAAGAAAGTGTCTTTTGTTTTTTCATATCTCTTTAAATAACGTCAGAAAAAAATAAAAACGAAATCAGCAAATTTCGGTTTTTTTCCGGATATCTCCGGAAGTAATCGGAATTTTACGACTTTCTAATAGGTATGTTCTTAGCCACCTAAACGCGCAACTTTGCCATGATTTAACCGACTTCCTATCTCTTACGGTCTCCGAGATCCCCATGCATGCACTCGAATCTGTGGCACCCTGTATATATATTATATATATATATATATATATATATATATATATATATATATATATATATATATATATATATATATATATATATATATATATATATATATATATATATATATATATATATATATATATATATATATATATATATATATATATATATATATATATATAAAAATATCATGGGTATAATTTTCAGAAATATGATACCCACATCTTTGTTTTAAATAAATTTTTACTTAAATATATATTTTTTCTAATATCTAACAGTAAGTAAAAAATAAAATCGGCCTTTGCTTTTTACTACCAAAACTCAATACCGATGAAATTTTATGCTGCCATAACCAAAAGTCTCCGATTAGGTAACAAACCAATAACTGCGACGAAGCGTCTGGGGCAAATTGTTTTTACTGTCCTTTTTCAAATATCAACCCTCCCTTATGTTGTTAGAGTTAGGGTTAAAATAATAAGTAAGGAAAATGCTTGTGGACACAGAAAGGTCCTATTATATAATTTTTGGGGTCAAAAGGTATGAAATAATATTTTTTGTCACGTTGGTTTCAATTTCGGGCAAAGTGTGCCGAAGATTGAAAAGGTTTTTATACTCACTGGGGTTTTTCTAACAATATGTGTGGTCACTTATCCAAAAAGGTAGTAAATGCATTATAAAAAGTATGTGCTTGAAATAAAAAAAGTTAAAAATACGTATTGTTGTTATAAATGTATTAATAAAAACTAATGATGATTTTTTTATATATATGTTTTTTCTTGAAGTCATGTTTTGTCGAACCTTCTAGTGTTTTAGTTATGACGCTCCACTTTGACCTAACCTTAAAACTGCACAAACTTGCCTAAAATTCTAACTTGATCAAGACTGGTTACATCCAAAATTAAAGATTTAATTGGAATAAATACCATTAATTCTATATATTTTATGTTTACGTTTTTTTTAGTAATTTCCTTTAATAAATTAAAACAACCTAAAAAAATATACAGGGTGTTATTTAATGGTATGTCATAATTTGAAGGACGCATTCCTGGATCGATTTTAAGTCGAAAAGTTCATATAAACGTGGGCCTAAAATGCTTAGTTATTGATACAGGGTGTTAAAGTTTTAATTTTGCTTTGGTTTTTCTTAATTATTCTTTAACAAATGACCTAGCGGTACAAAATTTGGGATTGGGGTTTTGAGGCGAGAAATTTAAATTCGTCCACGCTTTTGATGTTGCTAGTAGAGGCGCCAGCTACTCCTACCTCACTTAGAGTCGTAACTTTTTTAAACTTAGAATATTGACCTGTTTATTAAAGAATAAGTTACTATAACCATCTGCATCAAAAAAGTAAATTTATTTAAGTCCAGGAGTAGCTGTTTCGAGATAAACACACTTTAAGGATCCCACAATTTTTTTGGAAACTAATTTTGCCAATTGCTTCAAACTTTGCATAGTGATAATTTTAACACGATGATCAAAGGTTTTCAGGCACAAAGCCGAAAACGCCTCCAACCCCCTAAAATCACCCTCAAAGGTCCCCAATTCCCCAGTGACTTTTGAGGGTGATTTTGGGGGTTGGAGGCGTTTTCGGGTTTTGTGCCCTATAAGACTTTTTGATCACCGTGTTAAGAACTACCACTATGCAAAATTTGAAAACAATTGGCCAAAATTATTTTCCATAAAAAAATTGTGGGATCCTTTTTAAAATGTGTTTATCTCGAGAACGGCTACTCCTAGACACTTAAATAAAGTATACTTTTGATGTAGATGGATTTATAGTAACTTATTTTTTAATAAACAGGTCAATATTCAACTTAAAAAAGTTACGACATCTAAAACAAGTGAGGAAGGCCGTAGCTGGCGCCCCTAGTAGCAACATCAAAAGCGTGGACAATTTAAATTTCTCGCCTCAAAAAACCCCAGATCCAAATTTTGTACCGCTAGGTCATTTGGTTAAAGAATAATTAAGAAAAAAGAAACAAAATTAAAACTTTAACACCCTGTATCTTAATAACTAAGCATTTAGGCCACGTTTATATGAACTTTTCGACAAAATCGATCCAGGAATGCCTCCTTCAAATTATGACATACCATTACGTAACACCCTGTATATCTGTATATTTACTTTTAAAAAGTCAACAAACTTGTTTAGGAACTTTTTTGAGCAAATTGGTAGCAAAAACGCGCGAAGCAATTAATCACAATCTCTTTTTAGATTTGAATGGCTTTGCATAAAGTCAACATTAACATACGTTTCTTTTGTTAGTGTCCGAAAACAAGCATTTTTCTTTTAAACCAGACTAAAAAGTAGAAAATAATTTTAAAGTATAAGGAGTTTGAGTTACAGTGATAGAAAGTCCAATTATTTATTATTAAAAAATAATTTGGAAAAAAATTAAAATAAAAATTGGGTTATAAACAAAATAAATTAATTATAGTAAAAAATCATGGGGTGCTTGATATTAAATGTTACGATCATTGTATAATTATTATTTTGTTATGGAAACATATTAAAATGCATTCCACGCTTTTTTACTATAATTGAAAAATTTTGTTAATAACTTATTTTTTTTTTATTTTAATCTTATTCCAAACAAGTCTTAAAACAAAATTAAAAGTTATCCTAATCCAAAGCCCAAATTTTTATTATATTTCATATTTGTCAATAAATCTATTATGGCCAGCACAAAATTCCACATGGACAAGGAAAACCTCCTAGATAAGGGAAACCCTTTTTTCAAAAATAATTATTTTGTGGCCAGTAATCTTATTCTTGTAGAAAGAGTTTTGTGCTATTTTTCTCTTGTATGGCGAATGCGCAAGGATTGTAATTTTTACTAAGAAATGTATTTTTTTATCCTGATGATCCTAGTTATGACTTTAGCATAAGGTTTTAAAATTATTGTACGGTCTTCGGTTCTTGACTACTTTGCAAACTTTTAAGGTAATCAGACTTCTATTTGCGTAACACCCTGTATAGTAAACGTTATAAAAATAGATCAAGGCAAAGTTTTTGCGTGCCTCTAAAAACGTTATATTTGTTCTACCTTGCGTGAAGCCAATTTGTCGACGTTATGCAGAGCTTTAAATGACATTCTTTGAAAACTAGTGCGTAAAATTAAATTTTAATTAGTGTTTTTTCTACGCATTTGTGCATAAAATTAAGTAATTTACGCAAAAAACATACAAATTATGTTTGTATAATATACATATTCTTAATCTAAATATTTTTTAGAAATTAAGTGTGGTAAGTTATGGAGAAAAAATTTAGTTTATACAATAATAAAAATTGTTTATTTTAAAATTAAACTATTTAAATGGTGAAACTGGTTTAAAGTTACTATTTCACAAATAAAATTATAAATTACAATATTAATTACTATGGTAACGGGGAGTCATGGCGCCATTGCTGATAGACAAAATTGATAACTACCAGCATTATTAATTCTAAGACGATTCATATGGACCAAGTACTATTTTTCATTTAACTGGGCGAGTTTTAATTCAGTAAAGACAAATTATTCTGGTTAAACTAAATACTAAGTTAAGGTTAAAACAGCAATATAAAGATTTTCATAATATACAGTGCTTGCAACAAATGGGACACTTTTTATATGTAACTAGTCAGAAAATTTTATTTTTTTATGAAAGTTGCTGCATGGTCCCAAACTATATCTTTTCACTGGTTAATTTTATTAAAAGTCAAAGGATATACACAATAGGGCAAAAATGAAAAGTACCAAAGAGATAGGTACCCTGATTTAATAGAAATTCACTTTCACACTCACACCATTTTATATTTCTCCCAATGGGATCAGACTTCTAATGAATCCGATATCAGATTGGGGAAGAGTTCTTACATATCCTCTTACTCGTGTCGCTACCGGACACGAGCACAATATGTGTTCTGGTGTCTCTGCCTCCTGATACTCTTCAGCACGGCAGACGATTAGATCCGTCATGACCTCCTCTCCCAGTCTAGTGACGTAGGTAGCTACCAGGTCCTTGTTACAGAAAACTAGATGTTCCTTCTGAGGCCACACCTCCGGCCTTACCCTATGAAAACGGTCCTATCCGCTTTCTGTTTAAAGCCAGGAAACCCTTTTCCCTATAAAAGCAGTTCTGTCCGCTTTTTACTTGGATTCAGGGATCCTTTCCTAAGCACCTGTTTTTTCGGGATGGATTAGCTCTTCCCCGTGAAACAGGCGCCGGTGACGTCAGGGCACCTTTCGAAACGGATTTACCCGTTCCGGTCAGCACCCTTTGCCTGCTTGTGGCACCTCTTGAAACGGAATTTTCCGTTTCGGTCAGCGCACCTTTACTTACTTTTTTCCTATGAAAGCGGTTCCGTCCGCTTTCTGTTTGGAGCGTCCACTACGGCAGAGCCCCGCATTACCGCAGTAAGGCTAAATACTCTGAGAGGTCGCCCTGTATCTCAGAGGCACCGTTGAAAACACCTGTTTAAGGCACAGGATGTCATTCACTCATCAGCACGGTATGCTTACGCCTTGAGCCTTGTGTTCGTTTTATCTGCGGATCCCGTTCCATATGCTAGCCAAAAGAGTTGCCAATAACCAGAAACTCCAGCGCATGTTCCAAAAGATTATACAGGACCCAACCACGACGATGACGTGCCAACACAGCGGTGGGAGGCAAAACTTATTCTTTATAAAAAACTTTTTTGTAAATGTTATTATTATTACGCTATTTGTCTTTCTTAAAAAATTATTTGTGAAATTTTAGAAATTTATTTAACATCGTTGCAAACCTGATTTTGACGGTTAAGAAAAAAATATATAAACTAAGTAAAAATTATAAGTTTTAATTTAAAAAAAATATTGGCAAGGAGACGGCACGGCCTTGGGGTTGACAATTTTTTTTGTGTTGATAGAGTGCACTTAGTATATCATAATATTAAAATACTAAGGCGCACTATTAATAAAATCCCACAAAAAAACGTTTTAATTTTTTTTATTTTTTTGTATAGCATATATTCTAAAAATGTAATATTTTTATCAAATCGCTGAGTGGCTCAGGCAGTAACGCTCGAGACTTCCAACCGAAGGTTCTGGGTTCGAATCTGCTCCATGCCTTACTTTTTTTTACGTAATTAATTATTTTTAATATTAATAATCTTTAAAATGCTTTTTAAATTTATTTATACCAAACTTTTTAAATAAATAATTGTAACATTAGTTTACATATCCATGTCTCAAAACTATGAACTGACAGAATCGTTTTTATGAATATAAATGATGTACCTATGTTTTTCAATGATTACCTTACAAACCCCGTGTGTTATAATAATTATTGTTAACTATCACTCTGGTTTTTGCAAATAATTATAATGTATATAAATATGTAATGCAAATTGGCTTCAAAATATTTGATTTTCTTTTCTCTAATTGTTAATAAAAAAACACTACTAAACTAAAAGAAATTTCAAAAGTATTTTAAGGAATAATAATATTAAAAATAATTAATTACATAAAAAAAGTAAGGCATGGAGCAAAATCGAACCAGGAACCTTCGGGTTGGAAGTCTGGAACGCTACCGCTGAGACACATAGCTGTTTGACAATGGTGTTTCATTTTAAGTACGTATGCCACGCAAAAAAAAAAAACGTTTTTTGCTGATTTTCTAATAGTGCGCCTTAGTATTTTAATATTGTGATCTACCAAGTGCACTCTAGC
>JAHBCN010009342.1:0-35225 GCA_019359885.1 Listronotus oregonensis | reverse complement strand
CTGCAAGTCAAAAAAAAAAAAATTAAAATTTTTTGAGGTAACCTTTTTTCTTCCCTATTTTTAATTTAAATTTTTTTTAATTTTTTAAAATGGGTTATTAAACTGAAAGGTAAAAAATATTTTTTTGCTTGAAGGTCAAGTCTTAAAAAGAACGGGATAAAGTTGATTCATTTTTTTGTTTTATTACAGCATATAAAGGTTCGCGCAACATTTACTTTCCGTGAGGGAGGACGTTATTAGGTTTTTTTTTTCTTTAAAAAAAAGATTTTTTAAAAAAAAATTTTTTTAGTATGCCCAAAGTGTTTAATTAAGGGCAGCGCCCCCCAGGGAAAAAGGTCTTTATAAGACAGTCGTAACCCCTTAAACGATTACGGATCCGACGCATATTGGGCCCGCGTCGATGGATAAACCGGCAGTTGAAAATTTTCCTCCCCGTTTGATACCGAATACGATTCGAATTTAATGATTCCGGAATATAGGATCCGTTAATATTGGATTAACAAAAATTTGGATAGTATTCTTACATCACTTTGGAATTTATAAGAATTAACAAACTTAATTTTTAACTAGTGTCTAATTTTTTTTTAGCTCACGATTTTTTAAAGTTTTTATATTGTCTTTAAAATAAAAATTTTTTAAAATTTAATTTTGGGGCTTTCTTCGCCCCGTTTTTTTAAAAAAAAAACTTTTTAAGTCAAAAAAATTTTGGGAAAAAACCCTTTTTAAAGAATTTTCCCCGTTTTTAAAACCCCAAGTTTAAAAAGTCCAAAACCCCAAAAAGTTTTAACAAAATTTTAAATTTTTAAAAATGAAAAAATTTTTTTTTAAAGTTTAAAAATTTTTCCCCTTTTTTTTAAGGGGTTTAAAAATTTTTTTAACTTTTTTAGGGAAAAAGACAAATTCAAAACCTAAGTTTAGTTCATGTTAGTTTTTTAAAAAGGGTTTTTAATTTTCCCCCCAAAAAATTTCAGACGAAAAATGGGGATAAAAAAAAGCCCCAAATTTTACATTAAAATGAAATTTTAGTATCCCGCATAAAAAAGGGTTTTCAGTGTCAACACTGTAAAAATCGGGCCGGGGATCTCTAAGCGAGTGGCTTTTTTGTCCCCAAAACCCTTTTATTTTTTTTTTAAATGGTTTTTAGGACCAAAAGTGAAACAATTAAAAAGTACCAACCCACAAATGGTAATGTTAGCAATCTCTAAGATGCTATTTAAAAACTAGAGTTAGTTATTCCAAAATTCAGTTCTCATGTTTGACTATAAAAATTCGACACCTGTATTCAGGTATAATGAATCTTTTGATGAAATTAATTGTTTCAGTACGTTTTTTTTTTTTTTTTTTCTTGTGGATAATGTAGCTTTGGATAACTTTAATAATAAAAGTGTAAATTTGAATATCTTGCTTTTTATTTTACGACTAAATTTATGAACTCTCATAAAAATATAAAATAGGCACGCAATATATTTTGGGCCGAGATGCGCTTTAGGTTCCGGCCAAAATGGGTAAAATTTATGTGCCATACCTGATCCCTCGCGCCGAGATGGGCGGCGCCTTTTTAAAATATTAATTTGTAATAAAAATATATTTTAAGATGCCACATTTTTGATCTTCATTTTAAACCCCATGACACCCAAAAAAAGACTGTCGTAAAACGATATTGTCCCTTCTATTCGTGACAAAATCTACCTTATTCAGACGCTTTTATATTTATCACGTACTAGATGAAAAGCCTGTCTCCGCCAGGCGAGAGACAATATTAAGTAGCCTCTGTCTCCGTAAGACGCCTTCCGTACGGCTAACGGTAAAAAAAAACTTTTTTGCTCCTATTTTTTTTCCCGGGGCGAAATTCAAAAAAAGGGTTCGTTAGGTTCTAGCCACTGCTAAAGACTACTGTGCCAAAATACATGATTTTAGCTCAAGCTATAACTTCAGAATCACGTGGACAGACAAATAAATATACCTACCTACATATAAATATATCCACATTAGCAAATTATATATACAGATTGTCTAACGGAGGAGAGCATGTCCACTAAGCTAAGTCAAAAAACCTTTTTTTTTTAATAAAACTTTGAAAATATTACTCAAGATGTTTAAAAAAAATGATCGTCCAAATTTGAGCCCTTATTATCATAGCGAAATTCAATTTTTTAAATTCGTATGCAGCTTTCGCTCAAATATTTTCAACAATATATCTAAAAAATATAAGAAATACATATTTTTGTAGAAATTAAATCCCCCTACAAAAAACTTATTATTTTTCGCCCGACAACCCGTTTCCACGTAATTTGTCTTGAACATTGAACGATTTAGATTTTATTTTTTCTTTGATTTTGTAATGATGAACCAAGTTTTAAAAGAGAACGATTTACCATTTATGGGGAAATTTAAAAAGGCCCTACAAAGGTTTTTACATTGTTCTTTTTTAATTCACTCATTAAAAAGTTATTCGAGGTTGAAGTTTGGGTAAAAATTAATTTATCGTATTTTGCTTTTGAATAAGTGAATTTAACGAAAAATGTACAGGGGACTTTTTATAGAGCATTTAATTTCCTATATAGTAAGGGTTCTTCTTGGAGCAGTTGGTTCATCAGTTACAAAATTTAAAAAGTTAAAAATCAGATCGTAAAATGGGACAATGTTCAAGGCAAGATTAATGGGAAACGACTTGTCGAACGAAAATTTTCATTCAAATCTTTTTTTGGAATTTAGTCCAGGAGTCAAGCTCAAAATAGTGTCAGACCTCCAAATTAAGCCTATCTTACCCTCCATATCCAAATCTATATGGTTAAAAGGGGGTGAAAATTTTTTTTAAAAGGGGTGAAAACCCCCCCTTATCAAAAAAATAAATTTTAGTTTTTTCCCCTTTTTTTTCGATTAAAATGTTTTTTTATTTATGTAGGGTAAAATCCTAACGTATTGTACAATAGAAAATTGTATTTTGAAATATCAACCTTGGAATATTTAAAAACTCCCCTTTTTGATGAAAATAATATAAAAAAAATCTTATAACGATTTGTAACATTACAATTGCAGTTTTATTAGAAAAAAATTCATAGCATTTTAATAAAATTATAAGTTACCACTTTTCAACCCCTAAAACTCCCCCTTTGCAGAAAATGAAAAAAAAAAATATCTAATGACTGCCAAATTTTAGATTTTGCGTCATTTTAGTATTCAGTTTATTATCCCTACTTGAAATAATTTTTATTGTCTACACCCTAGCAACCCTTAAGAACCCCCCTTTTTTGAAAAAAATAAAATAAAAAATATTTTTTAATGACTACTGATGTTTTGATTTTAAATTTTTTTGGGTTCTACGGTTTATTTTCTGAACACAGTAATTTTTAATATATAGTGTATATACATACATAGTAGGTCTCAACTGTACCTACAGACAACCTAGTGTCAACAGAAAAATCAGTGCCCAAAATTTGAAACTTACTTAAAATTGACAAAAAAAAAAATTAAAATCTTATTTTTTGTGTAACTCTGTTAATTTTGAATCTATAACATCCTAAAAAAAATATTTTAAAGGTAATTTTCGGGGCTATAAGCCTATGTATGTTGGGAGGGCTTGAGACCCTTCATATTTTATAGGTAAAGAGTCAAAGGGCTGCGGAAAAGCAGCCCCCGCACTATAGTGAAAGTTTAAATCGGTTATAATTCCGTCAATTTTTATGCCAAAAAAAAATTAAAAAAGGAAAATAATCGCCATAAAAAATGCTACATTTTTCACTTCTTGTTTTTTGTATCTTTTATGGTTTTGGAGTTAAAATGAAAAAGAACATTTTTTGAAAAATCAAAAAAAAAAACATATTTTTCAGCTCATTTTTTTCAAAACTGTGCATCTCCAATCAGTAAAATTTTTGGATGTCATAAATAGCATTTAAAAAAAAAGTAATTGGTGCAAGGAATAAGTTTAATTTTTTATTTTTTTAATGAAAAGAAATTTGTTTTATCGCGATTTTTTTTTAGTTTTAACTATTTTCCACCATATCTCACTGAATGTTGAGTCAAAAATACCATTATCAAAAATTTTTATTTTAAAGGTCTATATCACGTAAAATGAAAGATCTTCAAGCAGCTATAACTTGCCTTAGGTAGAACTTTTTTTTGGGATTTTCAAAAACACCAGTTTTGGAATTTTTCGTGAAAAAAAAAAAATTTGACAAAAATGCGACTCAAGTAACTACTATTCTTGGGGTTAATTTTCAAAAAAGCAGCAATTGATGCCAAAGCAATTTTCGAATAAAACTATCTATAGAAATATCCCGCATGATGCGGGCTTTACTAACTACATTAGTATTATCCACTGAAAAAAGTTAGCCACTTTTAACATCATATATACCTTTTTTTTTTTTTAAACCCCCGAGGCTTAATGAAGCATAGTAGTACTTTTCGACATTTTGTCTTCAATTTCAACCTTTTTGATATAGATAAAGCCGATCAAATGTTTTCTTGTATATCGGGCTGCATAATGCATACATATAAACAATGATTCCACTGCACTTTTATATGCAATTAATTTATCTTTGAAACAAATGATGGCGCCACGTATAAAAAAATGCTGTCTTACTGACAGCGTCCCTTTAAAAAATTATTTAAAAAGTAGAATAAAGTTAATCATGATGTAGGCCAAACACTCCAAAGTAATAACAACCACATATCAACTGTTTGAAGGAATTCTCGGTTTGACTACCGTAGTTGAGTGATTCCGGTTCTCAACCATGGCGGTCTAGCTGAGCACTTAAAGGGTTCTTTTTGTCTCGTACATTTCTCCCTTCCAAAAAAGAAAAAAAAATTAACGAAACAAAATTTTCATTGATTGTGAATATCGGGTGTCCCGTAAAAAAACAACATTGTCCACAGACAACATTTGGCAACAGAAGTTTTCGGGTGGGCGGGGAAAAATTTAAATCATGAAATTTTATATTTTAAAATTAAAATGTAAATGTCCTTTTCTAAGATTAGTTTTTTTTAATATATTTATGTAGGTCCATAACAGTATATATTTTCAGGTTTTGTGTATACAACCATTATTTCTTATTTTCTAAAAGTAAATAATTCCGGCCATTGCGTATGCGCACTAGTGTTATTTCATTATCTGTCTTTTGGGACATGCTTGCCGATTAAAACGTGATTTAAACCAAAAACATATATTTTGTCTAAATTTAAGTAAGTTTTAAATATATAATTAGATCTAAAGATCTAAACACTTTTTAGACGATAAAATTGATAAATGTTGATGGATAAACTTTTCTAACCACATTTAATTTTTCAGGACAGAAAATTCCGGAAACATTAATCTGTTATAGCAGGTTTGTTTTAAAATGCGAAAAACATTATTTTTTCTTACCTTTATCTACAAAACAAAGGCTTTATTTTTTTTGTATTTGTAATATAATGGTAAGTTTTTTAATCATGCTCGAACAAAATTTTGAGATACTCCGCAGACTGATGTTTTTCTTTTTTCCCAATATAATATAATAGGGTTTTTTTAAAAGTGCTTAGGAATGGTTTAACAGTAAGGGGGGGGGAAATGTTAGTAGATACCCTTTAAAGTATTAAGCATGTCTTAAGGTCATTTTATCTTGAAAATTTTTAAAAAATGAAATAAAGTTAACAAATTATCAATAATATTCAAATTTTTAACTTCTTATTGCCTTAAGTGTTTATAATAATGAAGAGAAAAGCCTTTTTTGTGTTTTTTCTCATTATTTAAGTAGGTGAGGTGGGATTAATTATATATTTTTTAAGGGAAAACCCCCTGTATCTGACTGCAAATACAACCCAATGAGTTGTTTGAAATTATTCAAAATATATTGAGGCGGCACCTATTAAACCTTATATTAGTAAAATCATATTAAAGAGAACCTTAGATTTTTGTAGCTGAACACAGGGTGTTTCAGAAATTTGTTGTTTTTTTTATAGGAAACTTAAATACATCACAGTGTGACTGTAATGCAGTACCTATACGGGGTGCATAATATATAATTTTGCAGTATTTTTGGAATTGTAATAAAATGTATTCGTAACTATTTATTTTTAGCGAAATTTTTTTATTTTTTCTATTTATTTACAATTCATTTCACCTACATTAGATCATGAGTAGTTAAATTTTGAGAAAATTATTTTTTTATTTTTCAGTTATCCTCTGGTAAAATCATTAATGACAATGTATCAAATACTAACGTTGCATTTTGTTTATTTTGCAGGTGAAGGAGAGCAACATTTTGGATATTTTAAATTATAGTAACTTATAAGTGGGGATTTTATGTACTAGAACTGATTTTTGACTGACTGACTTACATTAATAGTGTCTTGCAAGTGCAATGGATTTTGGAGAGTTCAAATATTCTTGTAAATTTCCCTCCTGCGAGAACAAATTTTTCCCCCAAATTTAAAAAGGAGGGTTAAAAAAATTGAAATTTTTTAAATTTCCTATCAGAAACCCCGGGATTTATGTAAAATATGGAAAGATGCTTGCAATATTGCTGATAATATTATAGTTAATAATTTTCATATTTGCGAAAATCTTTTTTTTTTAAAAGAAGACTTTTATGGCAAAGGAAAGATCCCTTTTTAGATTTTAGGCTTTTCCTAAAAAAAACTTCCAATTCCTTAATCCCCAAATACTGAAGATAACTTATTTTCAGATAAAATTTATAATCATAATGACCCTCAAAATTGTACAGAGCTTTTGCCTTTTTTTAAAACAAATTTTTAAATTCACTCAATTCTTTAACTTCACCTGAACCCTCTTTTAAAGAACCTGAAAAGTATGGTTTCTCTACAAACTGCTCAAAATTTAATTTTCTTAGCAAAGACACTCAGACTGATGACATACAGAAAGTTGAACCGATAAGTAAATTTAAAAAAAAGGGAACAAGAAATGTACGAGCTCATAGAAACATAACATCCAGGCTTTCCAAATTAAAGCCCTTCTGGCTAAAAAGAAAAACCCAAATCAACATTAAATCGACTTTTTTATGAGGGGGGGATTTCCCAAATTTTTTGAGAAAATCTTAATAATGTTTCCAAAAAATTTTTTAAATTCACAATTAAAATGTTGGGAAAAAATCCTTTTGGGAAAGGGTTTGGGATGATGACAAAATTTTGCTTTATCAATTTATAAACGAAGTCCCGTCTTTATAGATATTTAGTTTGCTATTTTGAACTGCCTTTCCAAGAACATTAAAACGAGTACTTTCAAAATTACCATTTGATCCAGGCTTTAATGATAAAATTTTAGAACATCTTAAACTTGAAGTTAATAAAATGGATGATCATGATAAGTATTGTTCCCTTTTTTTTTGATGAAATGTCATTAAGTGCTGGTTTACACTATGATCCCCATAAACAAATTATAATTGGTTTGAGGATCTAGGCCATTGGGAAGATCAGTTAAGCCTGCAAATCATGCTCTGGCTTTTATGGTTCGGGAATCCGAAAGCAATGGAAGCAAGTGATAGCTTACTACTTTACATCTTCAACTATTTCTGCACAATCTTTTAAAAAACTTAATTCCCCATATTATCACTAAATTACAAGATATTGGTCTTAAAGTAATATCCACTGTTTCTGATTAAGGTTCTACTAATAGAACAGCCTTAAAAAAAACCCTTAGTGCTGAGATTAAGCTTAGTCCTTCCCCATACACGTTCGGGTAAATGGAGAGGAAATATCATAATCTTTGACGTTCCCCATTTACTAAAACTTACCAGAAATGCCATTATGAGAGGTGTATTGGGTTTGAAAAGGGAAAATGTGCAAAGTTTAAGCATATCGAGACTGCATTTATGTTGGACAAGTAAGAACGTAGTTCACTCAGTTACCATATTTAAACAATGATGATTTTAATTTTAACTCTGACCCTTATAAGAAAAATGAAAGTAAAAACTGCTGCACGACAACTGAGCCATCGCATTGCAGCAAGCATTGAAACTTTTGTATCTCTTGGTATGATGGAAGTAGAAGCTATACATACAGCAGAATTTGCAGAGCTTATTGATCAGCTCTTTGATCTTTTAAACTCAAACGCACAGTTTCCATCAAAGGGTAAACAATATAGGTGTGCCTTTTCAAGCAAGGTCACCTCACTTAAAATTTTTATCAGATTTGCTTCCCAAACTAAGATCTTGGGAAACATATGAGCCAGATATATCTGACCCAAAAATCCTGATAAATATAAAGACGTTACGCCAAAACAACATTTTATATGGGGTTGGCAAATCACAATAAGATCTATTTTGCATTTGTGGAATAAGCTGAAAGGGGACCTTATATTTTACCCATGCGTTCATTTAATCAAGATCCACTGGAGAATACCTTTGGTCTTGTAAGACAGTACGGCATTACAAATACCAGCCCTACATGTAAACAGTTTACTGCAGCACTTAAGACCACTGTGCTTAACAATCTTACAGTCCCCATTACTGGCGGGAATTGTGAGGCGGACTTTGTGAAAATTTAAGCAACTTGTCCAAGCTCTTAAATAGTTCGTCATCATCTTCCCACAGCAATGAGGAATGTATAGATTTTGAAGATGAAAAGAACTTCCATTTTGAAAAAGTGGAAAATCGTTTTGGTACTGCATACACTGCTGGTTATTTAATTTCTAAGAATTAAAATTCCAACAGACTGTAATTCTTGTAGTAAATTTTCTAATGAAGTTCAAAATGAACATTTGTTTACCCAGTTTAAGGAATATGATTCAACAATTCGATTAAAATATGCTAATCAAAGAAATTTAATAGATATAACAGACCAAATTTATCAAATAACAAAGTCTTTTTTTGGCTACTAGAGGTCACGAAAAACCAATAGAAGATAAAATAAAATTTGTTTATAAATCCACTTTTGAAAAATTTATTTTATGTAAAGAACATAGTCACATTTATCATAATTTCATAAACAACTGTTTAAGGTTGTCAATATTCAAGTATTGTAAAGATCAGAATAAGTTATTAATACCTTCTCCTAAGTGTAGTAATCAAATTCAAAAAGTATCTAGATTTAAAAAACAAAAAATTCAAAATTTTTATGTAACTAGTATGACAGATGCAGTACCTAATAGCGATAATATATTTGACAATGAAATATCACCTGTCTTTGACATGACCCCCAATTGTGACATAAGCCCTATTGTATGTAACTCATCACCCGATTTTGACAAACTACCCGAATGTGACACAACTGCTGAATGTGCAGTATTTCCCAAATTTGACACAGGTAGTCAAGCCATGAAAAAGAAGAAAACTTCGGTCTGTTTTCCTCTTTCACCATCTTCCTTCTTTAATTTGGATACAAAATTAGATGTATCAGGGCGAAGGGACTCTTCAAGTAAAGATGAAAAAAGCCCTAATACTCCTATATTTGGTAACCAAATTCCAGAAGAAATGGTACAAGAGGTGTCACCATGGCTTGACTACGAACCGGATTTGAATTTTTTTAATGAAGTAGTTATAGAGTATGAATCAAATGTGTGTGTTGATGAGGTTCCATTAGAATAAAATGTATATGTATTAGAAAAACATAAAGTATATTATTATGCAATATAGGTAGAAAAAGTAGGTACTAATATGTAAATATATTATAGTTTACAATTTAGTTTTAAAATTTGTATATGCAATTAAGAATAGGACTTTTCTATTGTAAATATCATTTAAAATAATATTTAGTTAGTATTTTTAGGCTACTATTTTTTTGTATAAATATGGTATCATGATAAGTGATTAAGTGCACATTGTATATTTTGTACATTTTAGACTTATTTAGGCATATTACTGAATTTTATAGGTACTCATTTTTAATATCTATTTTTTTTTTTTTAGGTGGAGCACTGTTTATCATAATACTTTCGAAAGATTTCGTATATTTTTAATTTCATATATCTGTAAGTATTTGGCTTTGTATATTTTCCAGTTATGTAAATAGTGAAATTGTTTAACAGTTTTTTATATCTGGCAGAAAAATATTGCATTTTACAGAAATACTATGACAAAATGCATATTATCCAGCTATAAAAAATTGTGTATTCTTTTGTTCTATGTGGTTGCACAAACATGTACAAATTAAAAACAATAATTTAGTTATGTGCAAAAGTGTACCTTGTTTTAAAAAGATCCAACTTTTTGAAACTTTTGGGGTACATACATTGGCTTTGGTAAGTTATTAAGGTGGTCGAGCTGGTGTAGTTGCAGTGTACCAGCCTCTCACCGTGAAGACCCGAGATCAAATCCCACCTTATCCATTGGACTTTTTCATAGCTCGTACCTACACTCTAAATAGAGTATGGCACAGCAAAAAGAAAGAAGTTATTAAGTAAGTAATATTAGGTACATTAATAATTTTCTTTTTTAGATTTGTTACGAATAATAGGTAGTGAATCTTGGCATCTTGACTGAAGATAACTTCTTTGAATATATAGATATAAGTAATGTTGTTAATTAGAGATTGTAAATAACTTAAAATTGTTATTTTAGAGTGTAAAATTTTATGTATAATTTTAGTTTATTGTATATTGTATTAAAAAAAATGTAGTAAAAATAAAACTTTTGCTTAAGATTTTTGGGTTTTAAATAGGTACTTTTATTAACTAAAAACCTGTTTGTACATTTTCTAATATCTATTTTATTTGCGAGTAATCTGAAATTACTAAAATCTAACTGCACCTTTTCTTTAGAAGATAAACACTAATAACCTATTTTTACCCGTACTAAAAACATGCATTTTCTTTTATAACATTGTTAAACAAAAATTAAGAATCATTTTCTTTCGGCATTTCAGATTACTTATTTAATAAAATAATATTAGAAAATGTAAAATAAAATGACAACTTTAAAAATAAATAAAAGGTAGCCATAATGAATCACAAAATCTGTCGATAAAATAGGATGCGATTATCGGCCCGCCACCCGAGATCTTACGTTGCCATATTTCCAAAACTGTTGCGAACGAGATACACGAACTTGACATTTCTCTTATTCCTTTTGTATTTTGTAGGTGAATATAAAAAGTCTAACAACAAGTTTTTCTAACTAGTGCCTAAGGCATACCCCGGATTTTTTGGCTCACAAGCTTCTTCAGCTTCTTGACTGTTATAACCTAAAATATTAAATTTTAATGTGTAAGTAATAATTTGGGGTCTTTTCTAATACGTCCCTGTCTTTTCTAGTACGGCCCCCCATTTTCACACAAAATTCTTTTAAAGGTAAAGGGTCAAAGGGCTGGGGAAAAAGCATCCTCGACATAGTGGAAGTTTAAATCGGTTATACCTCCGTCAATTTTTTGTAAAAAAAAAGAAAGAACGGAAAATAATCGCCATTAAAAATGCTTCATTTTTCTACTTTTATTTTTTTTATCTCTTAGGGTTTTTGGGGAATTAAAAGAAAAAAAAAATTTTTTTTTTAAAAAACACAAAAAAAACTTTTTAGCTCTTTTTTTTAAAATGTGCATTCCAACAGTAAAACTTTCAGTTTCATAAATAACATAAAATACAGTAATTGGTGCAAGGAATAAGTTAAATTTTATTTTGAATGAAATGACATTAGTTTTATTGCTTTTTTTTTGTTTTAATTTTTCCACCATATCTCACTGAATGTTGAGTCAAAAAACCATTATCGATGCTCTTTTTAAAGATCTATACCCCAAAAATGAAAGATCTTCAACACTATAACGCCTTGGGAGAATTTTTTTTTTTGTATTTTCAAAAACACCAGTTTTGGAATTTTTTGTGAGAAAAATAAAATTTGCAAAAATGCGACTCAAGTAACTACTACTTGGGGTTAATTTCTCAAAAAAAGCAGCAATTGATGCCAAAATCAATTTTCGAAAAAAACTACCTTTAGAAATATCCCCCATGTTGCGGGCACAAACTACCTAGTATTATCCACTAAAAAAAAATTAGCCACTTTTAACATCATTTTACCTTTTTTTTTTTGTTTAAAAACCCACGGGGGGTTAATGAAGCCTAGTAGTACTTTTCGACATTTCGTTTAATTACAACACGATAAATAATGGTGGCTACGGATGAATCATCATAAAATACAACTCACCTTTTCGATATAGCTAAAGCCGATCAAATGTTTTCTTATATATCGGCGCTAAAGAATAAACAATGATTCCCCCACTTTTCTATGCAATTAATTTATCTTTGAAACAAATGATGGCGCCACGTAAAAAAAAATGCTGTGTCACTGACAGCGTCCTTTAAAGATTATTTAAAGAGTAAATTAATCATGTAGGCCAAACATCCAAATTAACCCCATATCAACGTGGTTGAAGGGAAATTTCGGTTAGACTACCGTAGTTGAGAATTGTTCCGGTTCCCATGGGGTCTAGCCTTGAGCATTTTAAAGGGTTCTTTTTTTCTCGTACATTTCTCCCCCTTCCAAAAAAAAAAAAAATTAACGAAAAAAAAATTTATGTTTTGATTATAAAGGAATGCCAATGACGCGAATTAAATCGCCGCGATAACGAAGAATTTTTTCGACATAGGCGATAACAAAATTCGCCCTCCTATCACATTTCCCCAAAATTTGCCCATGATCAAATTTTGTTTCCCCCTTTCCAAAAAAATTTTTAATATTTTTCTTTAAATATGGAAGGATGGATTCTTCAAGCTTTAAAGAAGAAGCAATACTATTAAAACCTTTAGAAAAAGGAAAATTTAAAATAAGGCATTCTAATCATTTTTGTTAATGGCTATTTTTTTCCCCAAAAAGTGGGGGGAAAAAATTTTATTGAAAAATGACAAAAAGCGTCTATTACTTTTTGTGCTAAAGTTGGTGTTTTTTTTTTTTTGGAAAAAAGCTGTGAACACATGACATAAAGGAAGAGAAAAAAGGCGAATTTCATATAATGCCACAGATGAAAAGCGTTTTTATAAATATTTTAGAATGGGCATTAATTGTTTCGATAATATATTATACCTAATAAAAGTCAAAAAACAATATCCAATTTACGAAAACCTATTTCAGCAAAAAAAGACTAGCCATTACTTTAAGGTAAGTTGTATATATTTGTTTTAAAAAATCACAAATTTGTTTTATAAAAGGTTTAAAAAATGTTTAAAAAATTAGCGGCTGAATTTTATAATCTTCATGGCTTAAATCGTATAAAATCGGATATTTCTTCACAAACTCTATTAATATTTCAGTAAAAACAGGTAAAAGCCATCTTAAATTCGCAACGAAAACGAAAAACGCGGCTGGTGCGAAAAAATAAAATCGCTGGGGTTTCGTTATCGCCAACGAAATTTTCGCGCCAGTATGTTGCCCTTTGTAAACGCCGAAGAACTTGATGACGAATATTTCGCGAGGGGAAAAATTTTGCCTCGCACCGTTTTTCGCGTGTGTGCATTCCTTTAAAAAGGGTCTAACAAACCAAATTTTCTAACTACTAATATGTCTGTTTGCCAACCTAATTTTTTTGGGAAAATTTGTAGAATATGTGCCAAAAATCGGTAAAATTGGTAGAATCCAAAATGAAAAATCGGGAGATCTACCACCTTAATTTAGTAGGTTTTTTTAAAATTTAAAAAAAAAATAAAAACTGTTTTGAAATTACTTATTATTTATGTATATATATATATATATATATATATATATATATATATATATATATATATATATATATATATAAAAACCCCCCAAAAATTTAAATTAAAATTTTTTTAAATTTCAAAAAAATTTTTGATGGAAATTTTTTGCTTATGAAATTAAAAATGGTCATATTTGCCCAAAATTTTTCAATTGTTTTTTTTTTAAAAAAAAATATTAAAAAAGGGGGAAAAATTTTTTAAAATTTCGAAAAATGTTAAAAAAAATTTTTTGTTTCTAATAACTTTTACTTTTTTGTACCGATTTTGAGCAAAAATTTTGATATTAAAAAAATTTTACTTGTTCTTTTTTTTTTAAAATTCCCCCCAAAGGGCTGCTTTAAAACCTATAAAACTTTTTTAAAGCACTATTTTGGAAAATTTTGTAAAAACTAAAAAAAAAAATATACTCAAAAAATTTTTAAAAAAAAACGTTTTCAACTTTTTATTAAATTTTTAGAAAAATTTTAATAAATGAATTTTTTTAAAAAATTAGTTATCCCCACTTTAAACTCCTTTTTAAAAAAAATAATCAAAAATTTTAAAAAAATACAGGGGGAAATTAATATTCCCAAAAAAAAAAAGGTTGGCATAAAAATGCCTTGTTTCTAAATGATTCATTTTTTTAAATTAAGTTGGGGGGGAGATAACTAAATTTTAAAAAAAATTTATTTTTTATTCAACTAAAGTTTAATAAAAAAAGGTTGAAAACGGTTTGTGATTTTTTTGGGGAAAAAGGGGAAAATTTAACAGAGCGATATTTTTTTGTTGAGAATATCAATAATCATCAAAACCAAGTTTCCTCTAATGTTATTAACAATAAGTAATGTTGGCTGCTTTAATAGTCTTTAAAGGGTTTTTATGTTTTCATAGCACCGTTAAAAAAAAAAAAAAATACAAACATGTGTTTTTAATCAATATTTTTAAAATCTAAAAACCTAAAATGTTATGAAACAAAATTTTTTGAAAAAATTTTTTAAATTTTTACAAATTCCCTTTTTTTTAATATTTTTTTTCAAAAAACTTTTGGTTGGGGGCCCCTTATCTTTATGATTTTGGGGATTTTGGGATTTAAACAAAGTGTTGTTTTAAAATTTTTTTCTAACTGCAATTTTTAAAAAAAATTTTCATATGGTTCCAACAGGGGCATTGTTTTTATATATATATATATATATATATATATATATATATATATGTTTTTGTTAAAAAGTTTTAAATGATTACCGGGGTGCCCATTGTTCTTTGTTATACATTTTTTGTATTAACAAACCCAAAAAAGGGGTTTTTTTAAAAAATAAGTATTACATTTTTTTTCCATAAAAAATAAATTTTTTTTAGTCACACTGCGTTTTACGTTTATGATCAGTACAATGGAGATAAAAATGAAAAATATGCAGCAGCACCAATTTATAGTTTAGCCCAGCGCGAAAAGTCGCGATCGCGATAACGCTTAAATCGCCGTTATTTTAAAAACCCCAATCCCCGATAACGGCGTTATGCAAAATCGCTGTTTAGCTCACTCACTCACACTAGTCAAATGTAATCACTGTCCACTGTCAATCGTAAATTTTTTTTTTTTTCCCTTTTGGGTAATCAAAAAATACCGCCTCATCCTTTAGTAAGAAAAAATGTTTTCAAAAATGGCGTTGAAAATTTTAAAAAAAGGTAGATTTGGGCTTAGGTTGGTAGACGGGGGGGCTGAGGGCAAAGTGGGGAGATTTTACCTAAAAGTTGGTAGATATGGCAACACTGAGTGTCTAGGCATCCCCCCCATTTTGTGGCTCACGGGGTTTTTTAGCTTCTTTTGTTATAACCTAAAATATTAAATTTTAATTTTTAAAATAATAATTTGGGGTCTTTTTTTAAAAACGTCGTTTTTTTTAGTAGACCCGAAGGAAAAGACACCGATACGTCACGGTTTTTTTGGCAAACCCGTTAAAACCGTGACGTATCGGTGTCATTCTGGGGCCTCTACGGTCCCATTTTCAAAAAAAAAAACAAAATCTTATTCTTTGTGTAACTGTTAATTTTGAAGCTATCACATCCTAAAAAAAAACTTTTTAAAAGGGAATTTTCAGGGCTATAAGCCTATGTATGCTAAAAAGGCGGGGACCTTCATATTTCATAGGAAAAAGGGAAAAAGGGGTGCGGGCAGTCCTCGCACTATAGGAAAAATTTAAATCGGTTATACCTCTGTCAATTTTTATCTAAAAAAAAAGAAAAAAGGAAAATAATCGCCTTTAAAAAAAGCTTCTTTTTTTTTACTTCTTATTTTTTTTTGTATTCTTATGGTTTTGGAAATTTAAAAAAGAAAAAAAATTTTTTTTTAAAATAAAAAAAAAAAAATAATTTTAGCTCTTTTTTTTTAAAAATGTGCACCCCAATCAAAAAACTTTCAGATGTCATAAATAACATACAAATACAGTAATTGGTAAAAGGGAAAAAGTTAAATTTTGTTTTTTTAATGAAAAAGGGCATTAGTTTTATTGCGTTTTTTTTTTTTTTTTTAAAATATTTTACACCATATCTCCAAAAATTTTAGTAAAAAAAACTTTTATCATCTCTTTTTAAAAAGGGCTTTATCACGAAAAAAGAAAGATCTTAAACAGCTATAACTTGCCTTGGGTGAACTTTGATCTTCATAAATACTAATTTCTTTGTTTTATGTTTTTTTTGATCATTACACTTTTTTTGATAAAACGCATAATTACAAGTTATGCGTAAAAAACTTTTAAAAATGAGGTTTTTTTAAAAAAAATTCGCACTTTTCAGGGGAATATTAAAAAACTAATCTGGGGAAAAAAAATTGACATGACTTTTTTTTTCTTGAAATTTGCTCATCATTTCTGGGGGTGTTTTGGGTAAAAAATTGCTCACCCCGAGAAGGGGTGGCATCCACCCCAGGGGTGGTTGCGCACATCGGCACCAAATAGATTTTGCTTTTCGACCACCCATCTATCATCTGTCAAAATTTCAAATAAATCGGTGCATATATCAAAAATTCGGAGGTGAAATGCTTGACTGCCTGGACTAATTTAACTTCCTACAAAAATATGTATTCCCTATATTTTTCAGATTTATTGTTGAAAAGATCTGAGCGAAAGCTGCGGACGGATTTAAAAATTTGAAATCCGCGATGATAGACCTCTTAATATTAAAATTAAGGGCTCAAATTTTGACGATAATGTGCTGTTTTACTTTATTTTTTAGTTCTACTCCAGCATAATAAAAATGTAATGTATTGTACAATAATAAATACACCGCACTGTTTTCGAAGTCGGTTAAAAAATGCAACTCTTACTGAAATTATGACACTTTAATATTTATTAAATAACTGCGTACGATAATTACTTATTAATGAGGATTTTAAATGTTAATCGCATGCAACTAAAGTAATTAATGCCAAAAGCATTAATAACATCAATTAAGAGGCGTCAAGTTGAGTAAGGTCATTTCCTGATGTCCGATTTAAACTAAAAAAAAACATATTTCTCGACATTGGAGTAGTAGTTTGTACAACAAGAGTGGAAATGCGATGTGGACATATTCCACTCGAATTGTACAGGGTGTCCCAATTGATTCTCATCATACTCTACTGGTCATTCCTTTACACAGTGGCGGCTCGTGGTCAATCTTTCGGGGAGGTCATTAGTTAAAATTTCAAATGCATATGGCTTAACTAATTTTTAGTTAAAAAAACAATTTTAGGCATTTTATTTCACACAGACGTTTACTACAAAGAAAAATCAAGAAAGAGAATTTAAAAATAAATGATTTAGCAAGATTATTTTATTTGAAGAATTATATTTCTATTTATTAAGAAACATAACAATATAACAAATAATATGCATCGACATCTGTTTAAACAGAAAAATTAGGTTAAAAATAAGCATATTTATATGATAATTAAAAAATAAAAAGGGTTACCTTTTTAGTCATGTCATGTCACCTAAATAGTCATAAATTTTAGTTCAATCCTTGTGTCTTTGGCACTTGCAAAATGATTGATTACTTCTTCATTATAATTTACAATATTATTTATAAAGGCCTTTTCAATACCTAACATGGCCAACGCAGAGAGTCTACCTTCCCCCATTGTGTTGCGTAAAAATGTCTTTATTCTATTTAATGTAGAGAAGCATCTTTCGCTCCATACAGTTGTCATCGGTAACGTACACAAAATTGTCAACAAATGCACTGTTTTCGAATTTACATTACAAAAACATACACCAACAAAAAATAAATACCTAAAATCGTATTCTATAATAACCGTATAACAAACAAACACCTTGAAAAATGCGTAATTTTCCTCTTCGCGGCTGTTGACCCAGATCATGCGATTACACTGCGTCGGAAAGCAGCCAAAATCGCCCAATCGTAAATTAGATCGGGAAAACTCGACTCGGCTCCGTTTAAAACAATGCGGTCAATGAAGGCAGGCAGCCCGGTTTTTGGCCAACAAACGAAACCACCGATCTGGAGATCGCTGCGTGAAGCTTGTGGAATCCAGTAATCGATCAACGAGTTTATATGTTTAGAATAATATAGAAAAATTTAAAATATAAAAAAAATAGTTTTTTTTCATTTATACCATTATTATGTTTTTGTTCGGAAATATTAGTCAAAAATATTGGGAGGTTATTGACCAAATGACCCAATGGAGGAGCCTCCACTGCCTTTACAGATTTTCTTCTCTAAATTTTTTATTTAAGAAGGATTTTCAATCACTCTTTTTTTCCAATTGAAAGAGTCGGTAAGAGTCCAGAGGATTCGTGTATGGCAAATGAGGAGTATGTTTAAATATTTAAAACTTTTAATTATAATTTGTATTCATTGAAACCAAGGAAGTTTAAAGGTTTATGGAAGGCCAATGCTGTAGAACAAAATTGTGCAGGCGTGCCGGGCAGCGGAAATAGGGGAATCGGTCCCGCGGAGTTTGCACAATGAATCGTAATTCAGGTCCGGACTTCCATAATTCTTTTTAACCATGTATAAAGTTGACATCATCAAATGTCAAATTCAGACTAACTATAATTTCACTGTTTTTTTTTGCACAACATTGTTAATTAATAAATGAAACTATTATAAAATATTTAAAATTATTGTGCTATATTGATTTTTTTTTTATCTTGGGACAGTCCACGAACGCTGATGCCTAAGTACTAACATACCGTGGGTGTCTTCAGTGTGGTGAGAGGGAGTTTGTTCACACGGGACTTAAATTTTTGGAGATTGGGAGGAGAAGGAAAAACTTGCAAGCAGCAGGTTCCATAGTCTTGACACTCTAGGGATGAAGGAACGAAGAAAGCGGAAGTTCGGGGCCTCTAACTGAACTGTAAAAGGATGCATAAAAGTTGCACTACGTGTTGCTTTGTTGGGAGCTGCCAGGGAAGGAATTATGCTGTCCAACCTCTCTGAGCAGAAGCCGTAAAAATACCTATAGAATAGCGACAGATGCCCTACAGCTCGACGGTGGGCAAGAAGAGGCAGCCTTTCTGTAACGGCTCTTCTTTGAATGGAGTCCAAAATGCTAAGTGTTGTAGGGGACGCCATTCCCCAGACATGAGAACAATATTCTAAAGAGGGTCTGATTCGGGATACATACAGAGTGTACAGATTGGAAGAAGGGAAATATTTTCTGGCTCGGAAGACAAATTCAATCTTTTTTGAAGTTGCCGAAGCTATGGATAAAATGTGTTTGTGCCAGTTGAGGTTATTCTCAAAAGTAAAGATTAAACGACTCTTTGTTCTGCAGAACTTGGCCGTTCATATGTAAGGGATGAGCATTTGCAGACTTTTTTCGCGACAGCGAACATGACTGTGTTTTCGAGGCATTAAACTGAACAAGATTTTTGGCGCCCCAATCCAAGATAAGTTTGAGGTCTTGTGAAAGAGATATCTGCATTGACCTAAGCTTGTTTTCGAAATCAGGATTACACGGTGGCTTAAGAAATTGAATATTGGAGTGAAGGGTACTATCGTCAGCAAAACTATGAATGGGATTGATTGTGGAAGAGAGAAGATCGTTAATGTGTAGAAGAAACAGCGTGGGTGCCAGCACTGAGCCCTGGGGCACCCCAGCATTAATTTGGTAGAAGCTGGAGGAATGACCATCTACACTAACTGATATACGTCGATTAGAAAGGAAACTGGAAAGCCAAGAGCAAAGCTTAGGTGGAAGACCGTAAGAAGGAAGTTTGTTAAGAAGCCCATCATGCCAGACCTGATCAAAGCTTTGGATATGTCAAGAGAAACGATCAGGATTCACCAAGAAACTCAAGGGACTTGTTCCAATTGTGTAAGACAAAGGAGCCAGCCCAGACGATTTTTTAGTATTAAGAGAAGAAAGAATACGCTTGATCTGTTTGACTTTAAAAATTATATCGGACATTTTATGAGAAACAGGGACAACTGTTGGAAGGGGAAGATTAATAGGAGGATCAAGCGTAGAATTGGCAGCAAATTGTTTGGCAAATAGTTCGGCTTTTCCTTTGGAGGTAGAGACAATTCCATCTTCAGAGATTAGGGGGAAAAGAATTTGTGCAAAAGTTCTGACTAATATTTTTGGCAAAGGACCAGAAAGCTTTACTGCCATTTGAGCAAGAGAGAACTTTATCTTTTATTCCATTGTTAAAACGGTCTTTTGCTTCTGAGATAGTCTGATTATACTGATTTCTCGCTTCGATGCTAGCCTGTCGATTTTCGGGACTGGGGTTTTGAAGAAACTTTTTGTGGGCTTGAATTTTTAAAAGTCTGGCTTTGTCACAGGATTTAGAAAACCACGGTTTGTGATTTGAAGTTATGGGGTTCTTTTTAGTGTGGGAAATATAGGTCTCAATGCCTAGTTGAATTGTTTCGGTAATTTGTTTACATATTTCGGAAGGATCGAAAGTAGAAAAGCAGGTAGGATCCCAAGGGTAGCTGGCAAAGAAATCTCTCAGACCAATTTTATATCATCTAATTTAACATGGATAGAACTGATGGCGCCACTTCATAGCCTTCTGTTTAAATGGTTGATATTTTTGGGAGTTTTGTATTTTTACCAAAAATCTTAATAAAATAATTGACAATACGATTTTTTAAAATAAATTTCAAATATTGTATGATAGTTTCATGTACTTATAATGAATTTTGTGATAAAAGAAGAGCACAATAGTGTAAATGAGTTTAATCTAATTATCCTATTTAGGAATCGATATCTAAAAAATAAAACGTTGACGAAAAACTCTTACTGTAGATTTGTTATCAGCGTCTCTGTATGCAAAAAATCATCGAAATCGGCAAGGGTTAAGAAAAAGTAAAAACTTACCATAATTTAAACTGGTTGTTTGTGTTTTAGGGTAATACAATATTTTATAAATTTATAATTTGAATAAAAGTACAATAAAATAGTGTTACCTCATGCAGATTACAAAAACACATTAAACAAGAAGTATAGAATTTTTTACATAAGAATTTTTTCTATATCGTCAGACAGACCACCAAGGCTGAGGCTTCAATACTAACGTACCGTTAAGTGGACATCAGACCTAAATATTTGGAGAAGGAAAAACTTCTGCGGGTAGCAGATTTCAGTCTAGACACTCTGGGGATGATGGAACAAAGAAAATGGGAAGTTCGGGGTCTCTTAAGTTGGACTGTAAAAGGATGCATAAAAGTGGCACTACGTGTTGCTCTGTTGTAAGCTGTCAAAGGCATTATACTTGCCAATTCCTACGTCGCACACGAAAACGGGACTCCGGCTCTGTCAAAAGATAATGTGTTGCCTACCTACAAACTGTGTGTAGGTAGACAACACCAATATTTTGGAGAATTTTGTTACTGCGCAGAATCAAGGGGGCCCCTCATGACAGTTATTTTCATAGTGGGCCAGATATTTTTTGATCGAATAGGCCATTTTATTGGGTACTAGAGTGTATAAATGACATTAATCGTGGAAGAGGGAAGAATATTGATCTGAAAAAGAGAACAGTAATTTGGTGGAAGCTAAAGGAGAAAGGAAACAGAGAGGCAATAACAAGGTTTAGATGGAAGACTGTAAGAAGAAAGTTTGTTAAAGAGCTTACGCCGCAAAACCTGATCACTTGAAGGGCACTAGTTTTTAAGTTGAAAATATGTATATATCTTTAGCACTACATAAAGAACTTACTGTAGTCGCGTTAAAAATTCAATGGGTATATTGATATTACAATACAAAATTTGAATTGCAAATTGTATTTAATTTCCATTATGTGCATTCTATTAATTAGTTTCTTTATTAGCAATAAAACAATTATACTCATTATACGCTTATGCTTTTTCAAATTATATAATAATTGAATGAGAATTATATTTTTTAAATAGTTTGCACAATATGGGAATAATCTTAAGCTAAGAAATAAGTAGCGTTTAGTATAGGCTTTTTAAAAGAATTCTTAAGTTTTTTTTTGTCTCCAACCATTGCACAGTGCTCCGAATAGATGGGCTAATGGGACAAAAATCACTGATACTGTTGTACTATTCAGAATTCAATAAAATAAAAACGATTTAGTAGGTACCACCTTAGGCTATATATAGTGCATACAAAGTAAGTTCAAAACTTAAGCGGAAGAGACGAGGGTGAGACGGAAAGCACAGATACTATAAAATATGAAATGTAGCAAAACATCTAAACTATTTGGATTTCTCTTTGTCAAATATCTTCAAAAATATACATTCTTAAATTTTTATCTATCGATAAAAAAAATGCAAATGGGGCAGCAAGGTTGTTAATAAAAAACGATCATTTAAAACTACTACAAGAACTGTTTATTTATAAATGTATTATTTATTTTAAATTATAAACATTATTTTACTCTAAAAAAATACTAAATATCAATATGCAAATAAACATATAATACGGAATATTTATGTAGGCTAGGACTAGGATTTTAAAATTTCCCTGTAAACAAAAAAAACCGTACTTGCATGTCAAAATAAGATTTTTTACTTGTTATGTCTCTGTCTATTAATTTTAAAATACTTGTAACTGCATGCTGCAGAAGTTCCTGTAAATTTATTACAGCTCCTTGTTCTGTAGCAACAATATCTTTTGGAAGCAGTTTATTTCTAAACTGACATAGCTTGTAGTAGCTTTGTAAATATTCTGAATGTAAATTATTTATAACTGTCCTGAGCAAATGATATTTTCTCTGAGAAAAATCTAAATCCAGATAAAGCGCTAAAGTTTCATGTAATGTCAAGGATTGCCCTCGAATTTCTTGAGCACCGCCTCGGGATTCACTGATTTTTGAAGACTGCTGAACCGCAAAAGAAAGTTCTTCTAAGGTGTAATTGGCAACCAATTCAGCAACTCGCCTCTGTTTTGTTTTATTACTTGATTCTTCAAAAGGCATTTGAGGTCTACCGCAGCTGGTGCTTGCTTGAGGCAAAATGTTGACTTTAGCAAGTTGTTGTCTTAATATTAGAGATTTAAGAGATTTACTTAGATATATTCCATGATCAAGCCATTTAGATTCTTGTTTAAGAAACTTATTTTTTTTCTGCCAATTCTTATTAATTCTAGCGCAAAAAATGTGAGTAGTTGGGGAAACTTCCTGTCTCAACTTTTTTGAGGGGATTTTAATTTGGAGTAGATCTAAATTTTTTGGAATAAACCAAATATTTTTTGTTTTTTGGGTAGCAAGATCCATGTTTAAAATAAATCTTGATTTGTAATTTTGCTCGTTTCATCTAAAAAATAAAATTTCACTATCAAGCGCAACTTTGCGCAAAAAAGGACTTATATTTTAGGATGTAGAATTGTTTAAACTACCAAACAAGGAAAAAAATTGGCTAGAGCGTTTTTGAGGTCATTTACGAAACACTTGGTTGAAGAAGAAAGAAAAAATATTTTCATACATGCAGCGAAGAAAATATAGCCAATTAATACTACAAAAGTTTTTGAAAAATTTTTTTTCCTAGAGCGTATCGTTTGGCAACAGCGATTTTTTTTTAGACGTAAAAAAGTATTACCGGGACTCCAATAGCTCCCGCATGCGGTTAGCGTGCGTAGTAATACATTATTAGTAGTGTGGTTGTCGAAATTTAGAGTGTGCTGTATGTATTTAGAATTTTAAAACAATGAAGCGAATTATTTGTAAGAAAATTGTGTATGATGGATACAAATCTGTTTTACAAAGACCTAGAATACAAGGGTTGTTATCATTACTATCAAGTGCTGAAAAAAAGGCAGGACAATCTAGCAAAAGAAATTCTGTCAAAAATGATATTTTAAAGGGCGAAATTAAAATAAAATATCATAAAGACTGTCGTAAATCTTACACAGATTCTCAAAACTATTATCATAATTTGCAATCAAACACTGGCGCCGGTCCTTCAAATTATTGTACACTAAACTTTAAATGCGATAGTTTCAATATTAGAAAATATGTTTTTTTTTGCAACAATAGTAAAAATAAAAAAAAAAACAAGAGTCAAATAAAATTCATTAAACAAGTAATTTAAATACTATTATGTACCTGCATAGTATAGTTGGTACCTTTTCATTAGTTTATATTTTTGTACTGAAACAAATACGAATTTCAATTTTATCCTTATAAATAATGTTTAGGGTATTTATTTTTTTACATAGTACTAAATCTTTTAAGGTAGTAGAAAAGCTACCTATCAAAAAAATAATAAAGCTGCCAGAAATAGAAATGACATTAATATGATATGATACCAAAATTACATGGCTATGATGATTTATTTGCGTTTGATGAGAAATATCATAAATTATGTTACAGCCACTACATCTCTGAAAGAAACATAAAATCGCACAAAAATATGAAAACTGTTTCCGAACCTATTCGAAAATAGTTCGACAATATCTACCTCTTCTGCGAGTATTGGTAGTGATGTTCAGACAGATCTTACTTCCTAAAGAAAAGTCCAAAATTTAAACTTTGCTTTGCTTTCACTTTTTTGGTCTCCGTCGGTGGACGTTCAACCAGCTCTCCCCTTTCCAGACACACGTTGTTATCAACGTGGCTTTCCCAGGCTTTGTACGTGGAACTTCTGGATAGTCGGGCTCTGTAGCCCCCAAAATTCCGGAACTTTTCAAAAACTTAAATTCTCAAAATTTTCAAATATTTTCTTATCGATGCAGGCACAAAAATGGACATCCGACCAGATGACTGCTACTGGTATTGCGCATAACCGTTTTCTGTCAGTACTGCCCTTCCTGCTGAGGCGCGCAACCATCTTCCGCCATTAGGAAAATCCCGTGCGTGGGGCTCCCAGAAAGAAACAGATATAGGAATCATCGCTCACAGCGCTTGGCCCCAGAAGAAGGACTCCATCTTTTGGCTTGAGTTTCTTCTTGATCCCTGATGGTAAAAGCCGTTGATACAGCTCCTTCAGCCGCCTTCCCGAAAAAACGATGTAGTTTTTTTATCGCGAGCACTTCACTGATCGGAGGTCAAATAGAACTGAAAATTTAAACTTTGTAGTAGTTATGTAGTACAAGGCTTTATGTCAACCCAAAATTAAATTTCCAACATGTACTTGTGTGGAAGAAGTGTCTAAAATGTTTTAAGGAGTGTAAATCTCGTTCCTGCAATAACATTATCAAAGATTTTGAGGCAAAAATGAATTAAATTTACGAAAAATACTAATAATGAAGCGCCTAAATAACTACTTACATATTACATTTTTTGGGTCTGGTAAAGAAAATCACCCATGGCATTGGACGATTTTTAAATTTGCAATAAATATACTTTAAGTATTATTATTTATAAAAAACTATGTCATTACCATTAGGATAAGTTTCATTAAATCAAAAATATTTGAAATTCGAGCCAGTTACAAATATAATTGGGAAAATAAAAAAGCCGCTTTAACTAACCAGCAGTAATCATGACCGACCAGAACGGCGCATTTATAATAAAAAAAATTACAATTAACGAGGAACCTAACCGGAACTAACCAAAACTGGGTAATAGTTTGAAAGTTGTTGTTTGTTAGTTCTGCTAGTTTTATATAAAAATCAACCTTTAATAATAACAAATTATTACAAAAAGGTTGGCAACATTGCTATTTCGCAGCATTTAGACATGTCAAAGAACGGCATGTCTAACATAAAAAAAAGAGGTTTTATATATTTCTGTTTAAAAAGGACGTTTAACGAAGCCCTAGTTTATATTTTATGTACATACTTTAAATTTAATTAAAGACATAGTTTTGGATCCGCAATTTTTTGTTGCTAAAAATGATTCAAAAATAATGAAGTTTTGAAATGGTTAATCAAAAATAACGAATCCCGTGGGTGGTTTTCTCTTTACCAGCAACCAATAAAAAAGTTTAATAAACCTACTAATTAGGTGGGTAATTAATAACAATGATTGGTATTTTTGTATGGGATCAAAAATCTACCCACCTGTTTTGGATATTTAAAATTTTCCTTTCTAAACAACTTAAGCAGCCCTTAGATCTGCGTTTAAACCAGTTGATAAACTTTAACTACTACACTCCCACCGGACCGTAAGTAAGATCTTGGTGAAGTCGGCCAGCTCGATATTAGCGCGCAAAAATATGAGTTTCCCGTTAAAAAAATATCACTGACTCAATACTATAACAGGCATCTTAAAATTTTTGTTTTAAAACTTTTTTAAACATTAGCTACAATTTGTACGAGCATGTATGTGTAAATTTTCAATAATAAACTTTTTTTCTCGATTGCCTAAAATTACGCTACTAAAAATATCAATTTTGAGTTTCGTACTATTTTAAAAATTTAACAAAGAAAAATCAGCTTCAAGTGGGACGTTGTTCAAAGCGCTATTGTGTCTACTTTAATCTAAAAAAATATATAATCCTGATAGCATGAATATTATTAGAGATATAGCAGTGGAGATGTTAAAAAACGTGTTTTATTGAAAACCGATTTTTTTTTGGGTTTTTTGAAATAAAAAAGTTCTCGACCACTAAAAAATGTCGTAAAAAGTGATTTCGTGTACACGATTACCTTATTAAAGAATCCCACTAAGTCTGGTTTGGTTCTACGCCGGTTTTTTTTTTCTCGATAACTAAGCGACTTTCCTTCCAAATTTTACTCCACTAATGGAAGACTAAGAAGTAATTTACATACCTTGATCAATATTTGCCATATTCTACTAGTAAAAATATTAACCTTTTAAATTTCACTAATTCGGTAGTTTAAGCAGATAACTCTAGGTCAAACCTGACTGAAATAAATTTGGAATTTTATCAATGTGGACTTTATCAAACCTTTACTGATAAACAGCTGAAAAAAAAAAGTTTTGAACATTTTTATATACAGGATGTAGTGTTGTTTCAATTTATTTAATAGGTGTTTAAAGATTTGCCTTTTTAATTTTTGATTTTTGTCCATTGTTCGAATCACTGTGCATTGGTCTGTCACGGATGTTCGTCTTAAAAAAGATTGAACATAGTAATTTGACGTTTGACACAATGTTAGGTTATTTGCGACGCGACTAATCTTACCAACGACCACCAAGAGGGCTATTTCACTTTGTGAGCATTACCTACCTTCTGTTCTATGTACTCTGTATGTATCCCAAATTAAACCCTGCTTGAAATACTGTTCCTACATCTGTAAAATGGCGTTTCCACAACCCTTAACACTCTTGATTTTACCCAGAGAAGAGCCGTTTATCTTATTAATCACTCCAATGTTATAAGTCTCTTCTTGTTATCAATGAGCTGTTGCATCCCTTTACAGTTCGTCTGATGAAGCCCCAAACTTTTTACTTTATCTCTCCTTCATTTTACAGTATTTAGATTGTATGACCTAGATCTAAAATTGGAGCAAGTTCTGTCCACAATTTTATTCTGAATAAATTTCTCGCCTTAAATTGCGACAGCACCTAAGTATTCTTGCTAGTGAACATCAGTATATTTGGTTGCCTTTTTCTTTTTCAGTATTTTAAACCAATTCTAGCAACAGACCAACCTTTCTGGTAGACTGTCCAACGACATTTTTCATCTTCGAACAATCTTCCTGCTGGGCATCAGACAACTTCAGTGGTCGACACTTTTTCGGGAGGTTCGTTTTAGGTTAGTTTTAACTTTCCGAACTGTTCGATATATGGTGGATTTCGAAATATTTTGGCCTTGAAAAATCCTTACTTTATTTTTTTTGGACATTTGCCCAACTAGTTTATAAGTACTTCTACGAATATCTAGCTTGTATGCCATTGAGAAATAAATTATAACAAATATGACATATTTATCAAAATGGCGAAACCTAGCAACTGTAAATTCCAAGGATCACTTGATATACGGCATCCATATTTCTGCGAAACAACTGGAATGGTTTTCTCAAAACTTCTGTAACAGGGCTTAGGATACATAATTTGAAATAAAAACCTAAAAAATATTGGATGCTAGTGAATCGTAAGCTAATGCATATTGTTAAACATGTACTGAACCATTTACTTAAAATTATACATAGAATATAAATCAATTGTAGCTTCTTTAATAAATATTTGCACAATATTGCAAAAATTCGCATAGGAAAAAATGGATTTACAGTTTGTTTCCCACACAGAACTTTGTTTATTTTTATTATGTTTATGTTAATATAATTAAAAATTAAAAAGTGACATGTTTGCCTTCATAATTCATTCATCGAATATGAAATACACGAAGTATACATGAAGGAGTGCAACGATATAATTTTTATATATATATATATATATATATATATATATATATATATATATATATATATATATATATATATATATATATATATATATATATATATATATATATATATATATATATATATATATATATATATAGAAAAAATGTAAAATCTCGACCGATAATTGAATAAAAAAAAAATTATTAGGGATTCGTTCCGGCCGGATCAGAAAACCCGCAGTCCCGAGTTTTCCGAAATTTACTCCTTTTGCGCTAACATGAGGAAAAAAGACTAATGCCACAGAAGAATTAATTACAAATTAAAAAAACTTTAAAAAACATTACAAATAATTAAATATTACAAATAATTAATTATGTGTAATGTTTTTTAAAGTTTAAAAAAAAATAATTTGTAACATGAAGTTCTCTTCTGTGGCAAATTAGTCATTTTCCATTAACATGTTAGCGCCTTGAAAAAAGGGAAATAAATTTTCCGAAAGCTCGGAAAAGTGTTTAACTTTTAATAAAGCATAAAGACCGAATCCCTAATAACCTTCCAGTTATTTATATATATATATATATATATATATATATATATATATATATATATATATATATATATATATATATTTATATATTTATATATACGGTGAAATACAACAGCAACAGATATTTTGTAAATCAGAATCGGAAAGTTATGATATGTAAATAAAATAACCTTGTTTCTTTGTCAATCTGGTTTAAATTTCTAGGTCATTCGAAACCGAAATTGATATGTATATTAATGTGTTGTTGATTTGTATGTTGCGTGGCTTCTAGAATAGGTTCTAGACAAGGAACTTTTAAAATGGGGTAAGCGGAAGAATACAAAAATGAGCCGCAAAATGTTCCATTCCATGTCTAAGATCCGGACGCTTAAATCTGCAGGTTTTTGTTTTTTTTTTTTGATAAAACTTGATATTTATGAGTGATACATGATAAGTAGAACAGATAACAGCAGGATTGCTTGGTCAAATTTAGCCTTAACTACCTTTAACTGAATATACCGGGTGATCCAAGAGCATGGCTCCCATCTTTTTTTCTATACACTTTTTAAGATATAGTCCAGTAAATGAAGGGACAAAGCTGTAAATAAATCTGTACAGCTTCCCCTTGTGGCGCAAATCTTAGGTCTTGGGGGATGCTTTCGAGTGAAAAAAAGTTTATCCACATAAACAGGTGGGAAAGGGTTGAAAATGGCCCCTCAAGGCCCGAAAAATGGGTTTCTCGCTAATATCTGCCAAAATATGCGAATTGGAGAATTTTTGTTTGAACAAAAAATGAAGATCGCTTTGTAACCTACAAAAATGGTTCTTATAATTTTTTTCTAAAAATCAATAGTTTTCGAGATAACGGCACCCAAAAGTCCCCTCATTTTGGCTGCTGCTCTACCGCTAGAATGCCGCTATCTTCATGGATTCACTTATAAGCGAACGGACGAAGTGTTCCATTACTCGGGCAATAAGGTACATTTTTTAATCATTCAAAGTTCATCGGAAAGAAAAAACCCTTACCTATCATTTCATATGAGTTTGGGTCCATTCTGAATTTTCTAGAATAATAAAAAAAGCGGTCAAAGTTTTTTTTCATAATATTTTGAAAGTATCTCATTAATTTATTCATACTTTTTTAAAAAATGGTTTGTTATTAACATTTCTTTTTTATAATGAGACCTTAGCAAGTGTTTAATGATCCCAGAAAATTTCCTTCACCATCTTTTTTGCGTTTTGATAAAAAATTTTGGGTACTTTCAGGTCTTCAGTTACTGGACTAATAGAAAAAATGAAACTTTAAGATATCATATGACGTTAAATTTGACGTTTTTTACACAAGTTACGTGACTTTAGCTGATTTCCGGTTTCACCGGAAACATCCTTATCTTTCGATTTTCAAGTATATTTTGACTTTTTGGGATTTCGGAAATATTTTGCGCCCAATATTAGCCTATATGTGAAATTTTGACAGCTTTAGTTTTTTTTTTATTTTTTAGCTGTCAAAATTCGACAAATGGGTTACCTTTAGACGAAGAATGTTTCTAGGAATCCAAAGATATAATATACAGGATGTCTCATTTGAAAATTAAGATTTGAGACCGTTTTTGGTAAAACCAGAAATCACCGAAAGTCACGTGTCAAAAAATGCCAAATTTTACGATATAAAATAGCTCCAGGTCTTATTTTTCTATCTTGAAAAGTGCAGAAAAAAGAGGGTAAGCCATGCTCCTGGATCACCCAATATATTAAATTGGAGGTAGTTATCCTCAATTCGTATTTTTCTCGTAAATTTAAACAAACTTTATCGTCAAATCGCAAGTTTCACAAAATTATCTATGGTTTCTTAAAAACCATAGATAATTTTGACATGACTAATCGGTTTCAAAGTTTTACACAATCTTTTTAGATATATTTCCCAGGTATTAGTCGAAGAAATACGATTTCTAAAAATTATTTTGATTTTTTTAAACCAATTTAAATTAGAAATTTCTTCGAAAATCGCATTTTTTTTAAGAAGCCGTCATTTTGTCAAAAATCAAAATTTTGACTGTTTCTTCGATTAACACCATCTATCAACTAAATATATTTTTTTGAATATTTTATTTTAAATAACCCAAACCAAAGATATCTTGCTCATCGCCGGACACCTTTTTGTACAACTGGGAATTCTTTAAAACGAACAATATTGTTTTAAAGCTTAAGAAATTTGCTACATGTATAGTTGTCTCAAAGTATACCGTGTTAGCTCTTGCCTTCATTTATGGATTATACCTGCCGATAGCAATAAAACTGCGGATCGGTAGGTATTAAAGGAAAAAATTGGGGAAGGATTTAATAATATAAAGATTTATAATTTATTGTTTATTTAGGTGTGTATAATCTTTAAAAATTTCATTAAGAAATTAAATATATGCAAAGTTTCAATAAAAATTTTATAACTGCATTATCTACAGGGCGGCCCAAATTCGCGTGGTTTTTCTACGAGAAATGAAAAGAGTTGGAAAAAACTCTTAGCACAGTCATATGTTGTTGTGGGGAGCATATTTTAAAATTATTTTAAAAAATACAGGGGGGGACCCAAAAAAAAGTACATATCAAAGTTATATTTTTTATGGAACACCCCATATTTTTTTTTATTTTTTAATATATAGACCAAATAAAGGTGAGTTATTGTTATAATTCGTATACCTAAAACTGACCGTTTCTGAGAAATTTAGAGAAATTAAAAAATACAGACCATATTTTAAAATTGTTTACACCCTGTAACATAAAAGTAATTAAATTTACTACTTAGCTTAAGGGTTTAAGTTAACTATTACATAAAAGTTTTACCCAATATTATACAGAGTGGAAAAAATTGCCTCAAAGTTTGGACATCCATTTTATTAAATAACTTCCTAAAGTTAAAAGGGAACACCCTATATTTAGTGGCCTATTTTGACGCAGAACTAGATTCCCTTTAAAACTATATTAGGGTTTTCATACCTATCTCTTTTACTTTTTATGCAAGACGTTTTATATTTGACTTATAAATAATTTCTTTACTTAAAAAATGGAACACCCTGTACTGTAATTAAAAAACCTTTTTTTTAACCACAGATATTTTAAAAAGCCCTTTTTAGCAAATGTATTGGACTTTATGGTAAATTAAATCCCAAAATAATTTTATAATGGGGTTAATAAAACATACATTTCAATATGACTATCACCAAAGGTACGATTATATTTATATTTTTCAATAATAGTATTTTTTTTGACCTAGATGACGTTTAATTATTATTTGCAAAAAAAAATATTTGACAGTGACATTCAATCAAACGATTATCATTGTTTAACTAGAGTAGTTTAAAATTATAATCGTTTTGAATGATTGTTACATTTTAATTAATTAAAATAAGGAAGATGAAATGTTTTTGGGTAATCGGTGAGTGTCAAGAAATATGTTTATTTGCATCAAAAGTAAGGCCCCAAAGGTATTCTAACAGAAGTCATCCTATACAGTAAAAGAGTTTTCCCCATTTTTAAGATAAAGAAATTATTTATAAGTCAAATATAAAAACGTCTTTTGCAAAAAAAAAGCAGAAGAGATAGGTATAGGAAACCCTAATATAGTTTTAAAGGGAATCTAGTTCTGCGTCAAAATGGGGCCACAAATATAGGGTGTTCCATTTAACTTTAGGAAGTTATTTAATAAAATGTATGCCCAAAAACTTTGAGGAAATTTTTTTTCACCACTCTGTATAATATTAGGAAAAATTTTTATGTAATAGTTAACTTAAACCCTTAAGCTAAGTAGTAAATTTAATTACGAGCAGCTCTATATGTTACAGGGTGTAAAAAATTTTTAAAATATGGTCTGTATTTTTTAATTTCTCGAAATTTCTCAGAAACGGTTAGTTTTAGGTATAGGAATTATAACAATAACTCACCTTTACTGGGTCTATAGTATCTAAAATATAAAAAAAATATGGGGTGTTCCATAAGAAAAATATAACTTTGATATGTATTTTTTTTGGGTCACCCTGTAATTTAAAATAATTTTAAAATATGTCAACAGACCAACATATGACTGTGCTAAAAGTTTTTTTCCAACTCTTTTCATTTCTCGTAAAAAAACCCGAGGCGAATGTGGTGGGCCACCTGTATACATAATTACATTTTTAATCTAAATATCTAAATCTAATTCTGTTTCACTATCAGAGTCAGTTTTGAGATTAATTACAATAGGATTTAGGGTTGTTTTGGATAGAAATGTGGGGTCCTCAATTTTATAATGTGCTGTAGTAAATTTTTCCAGCTTCAACTGGTATTGAGTATTTACATTTTTTATGAAATTTATAACACTGGGATTTAAAGTAGGTGTAACATTTTCTGCTCTGATCTTTGATTTTACTTGGTTCCACAATGCTCTATGGCAGGGGTCCCAAACTACGGCCCGAGGGCCACATCCGGCCCGCGGATAGATTTTGTCCGGCCCACGGAGGCTAGCATCAAAACCCTTTTTTGAAACAAAAATTTTTATAGCCAATTAAATTTAGTTTACTGAAGTATTCTAATTTTATGTTGAATAATTATTAATATGACATTCATTGATATGGTTGGGCTAACTCCGCTAACTCATAACATTCTTGTAGGCTTATTGTTATTGTTTTTGTGATGTTGGGGAAAGAAACACAGAATTTAATGGTAAAAATGTATAATATGCAGAAAATTTAACTTCAGTATATAATAACTAACAAATTATTGAAATGAATCCAACTAACATTTTATACATTTTAAATAATCACATAACTTATAACAAACATAATGACATATGAAATATAATGAGATTTATGTATTTGAGATTTTCCATGAAATAGTTTGAGTTGGGGACAAATTTTTTTTTATACCAATTTTAAAAGAGATTTAAGATGCTCATCGTTAATTTCGATCTGTAAACATTTTTTGTGTATTTATTTTGGAGAAGGTTTTTCCACAAATAAGTGTACCAAAAACAGAAAACAGACCACGAGCAAATTTATGCAAATTACAAAGTGTCAGTGGAAGACTTTAAAAAAATTAACAAAGATAGTTTTGATATTTGTTCTTAATTATATCACTGCATTGTAGATCAATCTTTCCATTTGAAGTTCCGGGCGGGTTTCAATGTCAGTATCAAAAGGATTCTAAAAAAACTTAATTTGATTCGCAATGGCATAAAGTACGAGCGAGTATCAAAATTTATTTAAAAAACACTCAAAGTTTCATTGCAAAATCGTGGGGAAAACCCCGTCTCAGTAGTGTTGAATATTTCACGTTTTAAAAGGGGAAAAAAATTTACTTCGTATTTGTGATTGAAACAGTCTAAAATTTTTAAATTTGATATTAGTGTATAAATCAGTTCACATGTTTTGTCAAATCAACATAGAATGCTAACTTCCACAGCCATGCGTTGTTTTGAATTGTAAAAGGGCGATGCTTTTCATTCAAAAAATTTCGATCACTGCTCGAAGTTAAAAAAACGCTGAAGGATTTCCCACAACTAAGCCAGCGTACTACAGCATGATAAGGTAAGTCAGTTTCCACATCTCTTCAATAAATTGTCGGAAAGGGTGATTCAGCCCAAAAAAAACTGATAAAATTAACAGTTGATAGACTGGTTTGAACGTCAGACATATCCAAAAAATTTTCCGCACAAAGACGTTGATGAATGATACAATGTGATAATGGTTTTAACCACCGTCATTTTCTACAACCTTGACACAAGAGCGACCACCCTTTTTTTTTCCCACTCATGTTTTTCCTCCATCAGTTGTAATACATTTCAATTTTTCCATCGAAGGTTCTTTTTTTTAATGGCCATTTCAACCCTTTAAAATATCTGTACCAGTAGTTGTGCCATGAATACAAACATATCAAGAAGTTCTTCGTGCATTTCCCAAACTTTTATCTACCCCCGAAATAAATCAACACCTGAAGTACTGAACACCGTTGACTCATCCAAGGAAAGCCACCAAATTGTCCATTTTTGTCGAACAGTTGAGAGGATATATTTTCAGCGATGTTTTCTACCCTTCGAGCCACGTGTTTGCTGACATACGACGTTTTTTAAAAATTTACCTTTTTGAGCAATTTTTCGGCTACTGCAATTTGCATTCTTTGATCATTTCTCCATCGGTGAATGGTTTTCCCGTTTTAATTTCAAGAACACGAAAGCTGGCACAGTTGCAGCCTCTTTTTTAGTTTTAGTTTTGTAAATGAAGATTGCTGCATTTCAATCCGCGCTGCATAGCTTCAATTTTCTGTCCGCAAACTTCCTGTAAATTTTATAATTTTAAAAAATTTTGTTTATAATGACGTTTAATGTTATATTCTTTGAGAACGGCTATGCTTTCATTCTCAAAATAGCGTCTTGTTACTGGACTCAATTACGAAATACTGAAGTTCCACTGATCTTT
>JAHBCN010009341.1:0-35431 GCA_019359885.1 Listronotus oregonensis | reverse complement strand
TTTTTATAATAATGTTTAATATAAGCATCTTTATTTAAAAAAAGACCGTCAGCCCATCTAAGAAAAAAGATACCTATCCTACCAGTATTTTCTTTAAAAAAGTGATTATTGACTATGAGCTGATATTTCTTTATAGCCATCCTGGAACAATTTATTTGTGAGTATGCCATCTAATTAAAATGAAATTTGATCAAATTATCGGCATGCGTGTAGGTCCATCTATTTGTCGTCTACATGGCAAAGCTTAGCCTTGGCTTTTGTAAGGAAAACAGGAGTTTTCCAGTAACCGCGCTCAGTATGCTTAACCTTTAAATTATTCTTTGCGGAATCGATTGGCATAACAAGTATAATTGTTTTAAGATGGTTATTTTTTACACTTTTTTGTGGTCAATAACCCGCAGTCATTTTGTAAACCTAATAATAAATGAACAGCTCATAGTCAATATTTACTATTTAAAAAGGCGTAATGGATTTGATTGTGCCTTTTTTTTCGATGGGCTCACGATCTAAAAGCTCGACGGCATGGTTTTAATTTTTAAAATTTGCCAAAATATTATAATTTTTCCTAATTATTAATAATTTTATAAATAATTTTGTTTTTTAGTTTGTCAGTTTTCCTGCCTCCTTTAAGATATGCTACAGTTTTTAAATGTCCCTTTAAAACTTGTACATTATTGTAATATTAGGGTTATTTGATGGCAATTTAATATTTTCATTTTGTCATTCCACGACATAATTGCTAGACTTTAAGAAAATATTGGTTTTTTGTTATTTGGCATTTCAGATGTTTATTGTGATTTTTTCCTATTTTGACTTTAAATTAAATATTTCTCACATGAATTAAATTAATTTTATAGTAATATCAATAAATTTTTTTTTTTTTTAAATAATTGATTAAAATAAGACACTTTTAAAAACAAATTATCAAATTAGGTATCTCAATTAAAAACATTAATTCTTTTACGTCCAATCACTTCTGTTTTAATTGATTTTCCTAAGTGTGATTCTACGGAGAAAAATACCCAAGATCAACATTTTATTTTTTTTTTTAATTATTTTGCACCTGGTAGGTCCTTGAAATGATCTTATACGTATAATAATAAATATATAACAACATTAGTAAGAGGAAATTGCTTAGTTTGATGACAAATTAGTATATGGACTCAATAAAGTTAATGGTTTACAAAGAAAACACATTGGTATATATTAAAGGTAAATACTTTTATTGAAAATTTTGACAAAGTTTAAAGATTTTATTGTCAATTCTAACGCCCTAAAAAGCAAACAAACAATAATTTAAAGCTATTTATAGCCACTAAGTATGGTATTGCTAAGTAATTTTTTTAGACTATTTATTAAATTGGTTAATTTTTAAAACTTTCTAGGAATATTTTTAAAAAATATTTATATTTTGGCATAACGTTAAGATTATAATGTACTGAAATATTATATATATATATATATATATATATATATATATATATATATATATATATATATATATATATATATATATATATATATATATATATATATATTTTATATATATATTATTATTAAAGAAAGTTATCCTAATAAAAGCAACTTGTTTTTAATCGATTAATTATTTTACATAAAATTTATAAACATTATAATTGTGGCGTTTTTTTGGATATTGGTTTTATCGATATAATAGTAAACGCTTTTAATTAATGTAAGTAGTTTTTTTCTAGTGCATTTTTAGATATAACTTTGGTATTAGAGGTAAATGTGCTTTAATCTTATACGGTAACGTTTTATCCGATATAACTGCCTGTGGGAATCCTGGTTAACAGGCTTTATCATGTTTAACAAAAGAATATTTTTGCAGTTTTGTTACAAGTCCAAGGCAAAAGTAAAGAAATTTAAATTAAACAAAATTTACTTTACGCTTGGCTCCTTTGTTTAGCTTAACAAAGTCAAAGCAAATACAAAAGCGCTTAGTATTTATAACGTAATTTGGTTTTTTACAGTCTAAAACATTTTACATATTGTGTGAGTGTTGCCAAAGAATTTGTAAAGAGAATTTTGTTTGTTTTTAAAATAAAAAAACTTACATACTTTTACGTTGCCAGTTCATATTTTTTACTGCATATACTTAAAATTTTAATTTTTTAAGTAGTTTAAGTTTAATTATTTTTTTTATCAGCATATAACAACAAAAATGCAAGCTTTATATAGTTTTGCTCTTTTACGTTGTTAACATATTTAAAAAAAGACGACTTTAAAACAATATAAGTAAAATAGCTATTTGTGTATTAAGAGCGCAAAGTAATACATTGTCGCTCTGAGCGAGATGTTTGACGGCTATCTCGCGAGAGCGACAATGTCACTTTGCGCTCGAATTACACACAAGATTTTTTCTGCGACCGCAGATTTTATAAAATAATTGGTAAAAATTAATGATTATTGATATAACCTCAAATTTGACAGTTCACATTTTAAAACGTGCAAGCATCATTTTGCGCTAGAGATGTGTGTTATTGTAAAAATGTTTTTTCAGTAGTAGGTATTTACTGCAGAAGAAAACAATAAAAAAACTATTTAGTACCCTTTTAATTAGTTATTTACATATTATTGTATTACGTTATGATTTAAATTTCTGTGTAACAATATCTAAATGTTTTTGGAATTCTTCTAATACTTCTTCCTTTTTTAGGGGTGAAAAACCAGGCGAATTACTATTCGGTATTAAATGTCTGTGTTTGATAACATATATGTAATATTTTGAAATGATTTTATTCATTATTTTTTTGGGAAAATTGTAATATTTGGTCGAAATTTGTAGTAGACTCTTCTGAATGCTGTTGAACAAACCATTTTTCGAAAGATGTTGGTCGCAGCTCTCAATTAGCGCAGTTAAGTATATTAAACTGGAATGGCGTATTTGGACATGGCTCAATTCTTTACAATTACATATTTTATACTTTTTAAAACTGTCCATTATCAGATAATTATTACAATCAATTTATTAAACACCAATAGCTATTTAAAAAACTTTTTGATACGTAAAATAATCATTTGTTTATTTTTCTCGACAGCAGCGGCAAGCATGGCCTCCTATCATATCTAAACATAATACTCGCCTGTGTTATGTGAAAGCTATAAATATAATCAGTTTGAATCAGAAAAAAATAGATTTCTACCACCTTTAGTAGTACAAAATTAATAAAAAATAAAAGAAGGATATCGACAAACCAATTTTTAAACTGTTTTTCGTAACTAAAGTTGGTAGTTTTGTATTTTATTTAAAGCGATAATTTGGACATCAATGTAATTTATAGATAATGCGAATTGTTTACTAAACATACATTTCGACTATCTTAAGCATAATGAAAAGTTTAGAAAATTAGAGTTTGTAATCATAATAGGTAACTATTTTTTAATTACTTTCTATAACTAAAGTTTGTAATTTGCTTTATTTATCACTTGATTTGTCGTAATATACATAGTTATATGACGTAGAATATAAAATTCAATTATTTATAAAAAAGTACATTTCTACCAGTTTTAGTGGAAGAAAACTCCGTCAGAACGATGTAGGGACGTTCCGAACATAAACTTTTATTATTCTGTATAACTAAAGTTGGTAATTTGCATTTTACCACTATTAAACATTCAAAGGAACATGCAAAGGTGAAGTAGTTAATAAAAACAGATTTAGTAAAACCGTGGCTACTATACCAATTTATTTTATTGTAATAATTATTGTAATATGTATATACATTTAGATCTTTATATAATTATTACCTAAATCTATATAAGATCTAGTCATTTTTCTTATTAATTACAATATTAAAGGTAAAGGTGCAATTCTCACAATTTTTAATGACAATTTCAGATAAAGTTTCTACCGTTCAACGCCTACTGTGGTGTCAAATTTGACGTTTTTCTATTACGGTTTCCTTGATAACTCAGCGAGCGACAAAGTATTTTGTCGCTCGGCGAGCGACAAAGTAAATAGACGCTTGCTCCTCGGAAAAGTGCAACTTTGTGTTTTGTTTTTGAAGCGCAAACATGGTACTTTTCGCGCGGTTGTAGAAAAAATATATTGTTGGTACTTACAGAAGAATCACTATCTGTTTGTTGGTAAGATAATATTTCTTAGATTGGCTAATAATTATTAAATATATAGTGAACAACCAAATACAAACTTTTTTTTTTGAAAACTTTAAGAGACCTACCTGCAAAAGAAACTTCGGATTTACGATTTGGGACCTTAAACTAGACTGAGTAAAAAGAAATATTAAAAAACTACTAACTACACCAAACTAAAAAAAAAATGTTTAAAAATGGTTATTTTGTTTTTGTTAAAAAATAAAATTAAATAAAAATCATATTATTTTTGTTTTGGGGTAACGCCAAATTTAGTAGCATTTTTAAGAATATATTAGATTTATTTTATTAGCATACGAGCTACCAACTATCACATTTACCTAATATACAGCAATTTTGAAAAGTCCTCATCATATACGGTTATTTTTTGAAAAAAATTTAATGCCTCAGTAAAAAGTTTAATTTACCTAAAATACAGTTAATTTTTGTTAACGATCTTTGAAAAAAAAATTACCTTATCTAATTTATTAACATATTGGTTGGTAAAATGTTTACTTTCTAATGACACTTTTATATAAATTTTTGTATTTGTTACCTCACTTTTTTATATATCAACTCTAATTCTGCAAAATTTTAACAAAAATGATGCAAAGTTAAAAAAAAAACATTATCAGTTTTATAAATAAACACCATCATTATGTTGTTTAAAATATATATTTAAAAACCCCAAAATGTTTTTAATAAAAATACAAGGAACACAATTAGGTGACACAATAATTTACTGTACCAGATTATACGGTAATCATTTTGTACATATTCGTTTTTACGAATTTTTTAACCTTTAATAGGGGTCATTTAAAAAAAAAATTAAAAAACAAAAAATAATAGTTATCTTGGATTTAATAACGAGTAATTTGTTGCTTGTGTGGTATTTTTATGTTTTTTCCCTAATCGCTGTAACGTCCTCAAAAACTGGCATAAATATAGTTTTTCTGTTGATACTCCTTATATGGTAAGCATATGGGTAAAAATAACTATGTCGAATTACCTATTTATATCTGGCAACTGAACAGTTGTGACCAGAAAATGTTAGGCAATCAAACGTTTGCACATTTTTTAGGCTTCATACTTTCTATTGGCATTACTTTTTTTTGGAAATCAATTCGATAAAGATATTAAAAGACAAATTTAAAATTAAAATTAATTATAGCCTTCACTGCAGTTATTGAAGCAACCCATTTACGATGCCTGTGTAAACATATTAAGGTATTTGATAAAAAGTATTTTTTACCGGTAGGCATATGGGTAAGGGTTATTTATAATACGGTTTATGTACTATAAGGAAATTTTTACAATATATTAAAAAATATTTAACATTTTTTTACGAAAAATCTGACTAGTACCACTATGTAACTTTTGATATCCAGAAAAACATTTATGAGATTTTATTTCTTTTACATCTTTTTTATTTACTTAAACAATATTTAATATAACAAAATAATTATACTTAATTATTAAAACACTAATTATCAATATTTATTACACAATTGGAGTTTTTTAATATGGTTGTATCGAGGGTTGTATCCATATTTTCATTATATTTTTTCATTGTAGTAATATTGATGACACAGGCCTCACACTGACTACAATAGGTCCGGTTCATTTATTTGTAATTGTACAGGGTGACACCTCTTCGATGGAGTATCGGAGAAACCACAAAAGTTAAAGCAAATCTAATGGTATATTCTTGAATCCGATTTTCGAAACAACTGAAACGGTGAAAACAGATCGCGGATAACATAAATCGTCCCGGAGGTACTGTTTATTTTTTTAATTTTGACGCTTTCAGCACACCTTTGTATCTCGGTTGTTGGTAAGGATAAAAAAATAATTAATAGCATATTTAGGTAGAACTTTAGGTAGAATCCAGAAACGTACTTAATTATTTTTTTATTAGTTACGGTCTTAAAGATATAACCTAGGTTATTTTTTTCCAAATGGGAGTCCCTGTATATTTTTTGACCATTTGTTTTTTAATATTATTACCTATTTATTGATGCCACACTTTTAATTTATTTAAAAAAAAATATTTGTGGAAAAACACTAATTTATAAAAAGAAAACATCAAGAACCTGAACATAGCATTTAAATTTTGCACTTCTTGTATAAAATGGCAATAACTATTACAATTTTTTAAAGATTTTTTATTATATTTAACTATTTTTTATTTATTTATCATTTATTTATTTTTAATTATTTCATATCGATCCATAGGCAACTGAGTTTGCATCTAGTCTGTTAAACGAATAAATGCTTGGTTGCCTTTTTTTTTCGATATCTAGCAAAATATATTTGTAAACAAGTTGCCTTTTTTCCCTTTAATATAAATTCAATATTAATATACGGTGTGATTTAAAAAAGCCATTGCTTAGTGGAAGATTTATTGGCTAAAAATAAGACAAAAATGTTATATAAACATATGTCCAAAACGGTATGAGGTACGCTTTCCGTGCCACACAAGTTGAAAATTAGAATATCTCGAAAGTCGGTTAGTTTATCGAGTTAAGTCTGGAGCACCTTTTGTATGTAAAAATAAGCAGACAATAGGAACCGTGTACTAAATTACTAATTATTTTAATACCAAAAAAGCTACGACTAAATTATTAAAAAAAAATTAATAAAATTACCTGAAGTCGACCCACTGGTCCATAATAGTAACAAATATTTATCATCATAAGGTATATCTCAGTTAATTTTCTAACTGTGACAAGCTTTATTAAAACTGAAAAATCCGATTTAAAAAAAAACGAAAATCACAATTCTAAATAAAAAAAATATACATACTCTATCTTAAATATAAAGCTGTTTTGGACCTTTGTTTATATAATATTTTTGTCTTATAGTTAAAAAACTTTTCATTAGGCGATAGCATGTATTTTTTAAATTATCCTGTATATTTTAAAGTTTTGCACACTTAATTTTACTTAAATCCAAATTTATAAACAAAAAAAGCTGAAAATATGTAATTCCCATTTTTTGCTTAAATATTATACAAAATTCTGCAGCGATTATTTGTTTCTAAGCCAGCTTGCATTCCACCAAATAATTTGCGAACTTTGTTAATTAAAATTAAAAATCAATATAAAAAGAGGAATTAGCTAGTAATTTAAAAATAATGTATAATATATTTATTAAAGTTATCAACTTAAGAGTTAATAGGTTTATGGCAATGTAGATTTTATACAGGGTGAAAAATCCAAATCCTATGTGTTTAAAAAAATTCGAATAATCAATTTTCTAAACAAAATATAAAATGAATTATATAAATAGATCTTGGGCAACAAATAGTCAAATAATATACAGGGTGTACCATTTTAAAAAGGAAGCTTTGGGTTATATCTTTAAAGCGGTAACTGATAAAAAATAATTAAGTACTCCACTGGATTCTACGTAAAATTCTACCGAAATACGCTATTTACCCTTTTTCCAACAACCGAGATACAGAGTTAAACCGAAATCGTTAAAATTAAAAAAAAACACCCTGTATCTCCGAGTTGAATTAAATTAGCCGAGATCTTTTCTTACCGCTGCAGTTGTTTTTACAATCGAAGTCATGAACATGTCATTATATTTGCTATATCTCTTGTAGTTTTCCCAATACCTTATAAATCCATTAAACTCGCTTTATCATAAGAAAAAGTCGCCCAATAAAGCTATGCTTTCCGTACTTATAACATAAATAGCTATTACGCAGTGACTTTTCCTTAATTCTGTGCATACCAGATACCGGTAAAACTAATAGCGTTGTTGTATTATTTTTTAAACAAATAACTTCCTGGTAATAGCAAAATTGGTAGTACAAAACTTTTTTTAGCTACTATTAGTAGTTACAGGTATTGTTGCAATGCAACAAATAAATAATTATCATGAGTGTCCAGTGCTAAGAGTCCATTAGGTTGGATATCTGACAAACATAGTTTCAAAAAGTGTTATCACAGTTTTAAAAAATATATAAAGAACTTCATACTTTTAAAAAATATATATGCGTTAAGTTAAACGTTTATGTTAAAATATTATTAGGTCTCTACCTAATTTAATTTTTTCTTTTATTTTTGATAGTGGTTAATAAGAATAAAAAAATTATATAATAATCGACCTAACTTTAGAGTTGCATTATAAAAAGTATTGCGTAAATATTTATTTGTTCAACTAAAAGATATAAAAAATATTAAACATTTAAACAATATTACTTTGTAAAAAATTTTGTCAACAATATTTTTATAACACCCTGTGTCTTTGAATTAATAGTGTACTGTACACGGCATTATTAATTGCACCACTAGTCTCGAATTAATTCCGAAAATTATTCTGAAATTTACATAGAACATATGAATATTTTTGAAACTTGCCTCTCGTATGGCATAAAAAATGGATCGTCATAAATCTCTCCAAAAATATAAATATTCCGTATAACATAACGGCATATTTGCGAGTGATATTTTAAGCACTTAAAACTTCGAATAATTGCATATACAAGTGACATTATCAAATGACTATAAATTTTACAAACAATGTTTATTGCTACTTTTATTTATATGTAGGCTTTGTTGTTTATTATCCTATTTAGTAACTTTTTTATTTTATATACTTACTTACCTAATATGTAATTATAAAATCAGAGGTATAGTCTGTCTCAAAGTATACCGTGTTAGCACTTGCCTTCATTTATGGATTATACCTGCCGACAGCAATTAAACTGCGGATCGGTAGGTATTAAAGAACAGAACATTGGGGACGGACTTTAATAATATAAAGATTTATAATTTATTGTTTATTTAGGTAAGTATAATCTTAAAATTACATTAAGAAATTAAATATATGCAACGTTTTAATAAATTTATAACTGCATTATCTATACATAATTACATTTTTAATTTAAATATCTAAATTTAATTCTGTTTCACTATTAGAGTCATCATTGAGATTAATTACAATAGGATTTATGTTGCTTTGGATAGAAATTTAAGAGTCCTTAATTTTTATAATGTGCTGTAGTGAATTTTTCCAGCTCTCAACTGGTATGTTAGTAATTACATTTTTTATCAAATTTATGACACTAGGACTTAAAGTAGGTGTAACATTTTCTGCTCTGATCTTTGATTTTACTTGGTTCCACAAATGCTCTATGGGGTTAAAAATACAGTGATACGGAGGAAGCCGTAAGACAGTATGCCCAGCCTGTTCAGCCAAATTATCACATACATATTGCTTTTTAATTGCATATGAACCTAGGACTTCCAAAAGCTGCGTTTTGTAACTGAATTCAAAATAAATATTATTTTCTAACAAATATTCCTGGATTTCAATTTTTAAACCTGATGAAGGTGGTGCTTTGTGTAGCAGACGGCTGTGGTTGCTTTCGTTATCCATGACAATAACACTGTTGTTTGGAATATTTTTTAAATGATAATTTTGAAACCTCTTTGCAAAAAGTTCTGCACTTGTATCCTTATTATAATCTAAGCCAAAATCCTTAATATTCTTTGCAGACAACAGCAAGCAGTTTGGGACAAATCCGTATTCTGAACCAGCGAGTATTATGGTAATGCGTTTTCCTTTATTTGAATGTGGTTTCGTCTGACAGTTTTGACTGGAATCAACCCATCCTTTGGATACTGTGTCGTGTGTATCGAATCATGTTTCATCACGGTAAATTATGGATCTGTTTTCTAACCTACACCTTTTAATTTTTTAAAGGTAATTAAATCTCCAAGTGCGTAATCTGTGCGATTTCATTACTACTCGTCTTTTGTCTATTTTGCGGTATTTAAATCCCATTTTACAAACAACTCTATGGAGGGTGGCACAGCTAATATTTATATTGGTTTCGTCTTCGTCTAGCTTCTTTTTCAGTTAATCCAAGGTAGGAATAACTCCGCTTTCATAAAGATAATATATTTCCTTCTTATTAGGTCCTGATTACTATTGTCTATAAGTCTATATGGTGAGATTGAAAATCACTACTTTTTTTCTTTTGTTCAATTTTTCACTAATAATAATATCCCTTATCGATGATATTGGAGTTTTTGTAAGTAGACAGGTTTTTTTTAAAGCTTCTTGTTTAATTAGACCTCTACTGATTAAAGTTTCATACACATTTTTCACAACCTGTTTTGCATCTAATGATAAAATATTTCGACGCGACATCGACATACTTATATTCTCGTAAAACAACTTTTTCGAAACGCACAGTAAAAGCGGTTATTCAACACTGCCACTAAAATATTAGCCAAAATATTTATATGCCTAATGGTTAATACTCAAGAAATACCTGGCCCACCCCTGCCCTTATGAACAAATGGGTTTACCCAATAACAATAGGTAAAAAATTGTTAAAGGTTTATTGGGATATGGTCCCTCAAAAGCCATAACGATATACTTTGAGACAGACTATATAAGATGCTTTGAATTTAAAATTAGTGATAACACCAGCCATTGACCTGTTCGTGATTTACCTTTAAATTTACACAGGCAATAGTATATTTTATAACAAGTGAGAAAAGTTTATCATTTCCACGATGGATATATATATATATATATATATATATATATATATATATATATATATATATATATATATATATATATATATATATATATATATATATATATATATATATATATATATATATATATATATATATATATATATATATATATATATATATTATATATATATATATATATATATTTATATATATATATATATATATATATTTTATATATATATATATATATATATATATATATATATATATATATATATATATATATATATATATATATATATATATATATATATATATATATATATATATATATATATGAGAGAATTAAGAATCCAGATAATTAAGGAAACTTTGAAAAGAAAAAAATACCTTCTTAACAAAATATATGTACTAATAAACTTAGACTTTTAAGGTATTTGTCCTAAAAAAAATATTGACAGCATAGACTGCCTCTTTTAAAACGTAAAAATTATCATTAGAGATTCCATTGTTGTAAACGAGATCAAAAAAGCTTTGTCTTTCCTTAAAAAAAACTTAACTTACGAGTTGTTATTAGAAGCTGTTTATTGATCCTATATTTAATATTATTATCTTCTTTGTCTAGTAAACTTGAAAAGGCTTTCGGTTTAAAATTATGTAGTTCATTTATTTCCCATGCGACTTTTTTATTTTCCTGGGACTTCTTAGATTTGCCCTTCGCTCGTTTATTTAAATCCTCCAAGGACTGGCGGTTGCTTATATATCATTTTGTAAATCGGTGTTTCTTAGAAACCTTAAATATTAAGAGTACCAGAAGCGACAAGATAATTTCTCTTAACAAAGGCTTTTCTAAAAGTAGCTTAACCTACGACTACTATGAATTGAAAAATTTGGAAGTATAATCTGGCACCATTTCGATGGATTTCCAGGGTATTGGGAAAACTACAAAAGATATAGCAAGTCTATTGGCACATTTTCGATTTTTAGAACAGCCGCAACTAGAATTGTTTAAAAGAACAGAGGTTTTTTAAAATTTTAACGATTTTGGCACACATCTTTATATTGGTTGTTAGTAAAGATGGAAAAAAAGTTAGCATAGCAAGTTCGTGTAAAATTTAATGTAGTACCCAATAGCGTGCTCATTTGTTTTTTCGCTTGTAGTTTAAAAGATAGAATTTAAAATTGTTTTTTTTTAAAAGCACACCTGTATATTATTTAACTATTTGTTTTAAAATACAAATACGCTTTATTATTAATACTACACCTTAAATTAATTAAAAATGTATATATATATATATATATATATATATACATATATATATATATATATATATATATATATATATATATATATATATATATATATATATATATATATATATATATATATATATATATATATATATATATATATATATATATATATATATATATATATATATATATATATATATATATATTAAAAAAGTGCAAAGAAGATAATTAAAATATGTTAATTTAGCAAAATAAGGGAACCTGTTGGTAATGGGTACTGTAAATATTAAACATATGTTCCAATGCGCCACATGTGTTTTAGTTTTAATCCTTAATACTAAGGTTTCAAAAATAACTATACAAGGTTTATGTATAGGAAGTACAACAACGTTGTTTAACTAAACGCATTAAAATATGTTTAAAGCAAACGGAACATAATTTTCCATCATTAATTTTATATTTTAACTATTTTTAAAAATAGTGTTAGTATTATTTACACTTTTCATTGCAATATTTTTTGCTCCTTATAAAAGCGTTTTTGATTTTTAAATTATGTAATTAAGATTTTTGGGTGTATCATCATTTTTTGTCAACTGAGATAGGTAGTCTCCTTATTTAGTAAAATAAAACTTATGGGTAATAAAATTAGTGATGTTTAGTAAAGCAGGCTAGGCGATATTAGTTAGTAGTAGTTTTAAAAATAAGTCGGATAATTATCGGTAATGTTATCAAATACTTTTGTTTTGTTAGGAAACACTAAAATATCCTTAAGTTTTTTTATAGCTTATCGCTTAGTACTTGTTATTTGGTTGGAACAATTTATTTAACTCTATATTTTTTATTTTCCGGTATTTCCGTTTTTAAATTTAAATTTAAAAACCGTTGCATAAAAAGTATTACATCGAAACAACTTTAACAAAAAAATAATTTTGTAGCGATTAAACCAACTAACAATTTTGGATAAAAGCATATTTTTTTTAACTGCAGGAATTTTTACTTTATTATTTTTGCTAAAAAATTTAATACCGACAAAATAGGGTAATGACAAAAATAACAAAATAAATTGAATGCTTTGTTTGCAAGGATAACCTTTTTTTTTTAATTTAAGCTATTTATATAATTAAAAAAATATAATAATTTTAAATAAATGTAAAAATTGCTATTATGAAAATAAAACTGTGGTCACATGCAACACAATTTGTTGTCATAACTTTTAGGTCCTTGGGTTAAAACAAATTACATAAAATAGTGGTTAAACATTTATTACTACAACAAATGACTTTTAGAAAATATCATTGTATATTTTACTCGTGCACAATGAACAAATAATAGATTAGTCATAAATAAAATAAATTTTAAACAATATAAACAACAAAAACAAAATTAGGACAGTTAAAACATCTAGGCACTTAGATATTTTAACATGTGTAATTTTAATTTATCTATTTTTAACAAGACCATTTATTTCTTGCAGTTAGAAATAGTTACATATAAATATAAATTGTCTTTAGATTTATTATAACAAACCAGGACAAATTTACATATGAATAATTCTTTAGCAGAGTAAGTTTTAGTATATTAAAAAAAATTAAATACTGTTTTTACTTTTATAAGGATTTGTTTTTTGTTACCTATATGCTTTTTAGTGGAAACAAATTAAAATAATTCTATTTTTATTTTCTTTCTTATAAAAACAATAAACTTTTTCCAAATTTTTTAACCTTATACACGCTTTTAACACTTGCAGTAAGTGCAAGTCGTAGAAAAAAAATGATTAAAGATAAAAGTTTCGTAACAGAATTTTCTTACAAGATATGATTACTTAAGAATCGTAAAATTTATTACGCTTGTTACAGAATAGCAATAAACAAAAAAAATAGGGCAAACATTTTTATTGATTTTTAGACCCTTAGGATTCTCTGGGGATCTCTAAATTCGGCCAAATAAAACGGTATGCTATGGTTAAACATCTTGCCAAATTTCGTTAGAATCCGTTTGACTGTTTTTGCACAATAATCTTGTAATTTAATTTTGTTAAAAAAAATACACATTTGCTAATTTGGAAGAGTCCAGAATATTGCACCTAGACATTTTTTTTTGCATATACTAGAGATCCTAAACTTTTAAACGCTTTTTACAATTTTAAAGAGGATCATTTAGGCGTCCTGCGCATTATTAAAAATTATAAACAATTGCTAAGGTCCATAAATGCTTAAAATATTTTAATTTAAATAAAGGAAAAAATATGGTTTTGCTCTGAAATCCTTCTATTATTAATATATAAATAAAAATAGAAAAATATTGGATAAAATATGTGCAAGGAATTGATATTTATTATTGTTTATAGATTTGCCGTAAACGCCGGTCAATTTTGGCAGCCTGTATCTTGGAAACCAATCGACCCTTTAATAATTTCTGTTTATTAAAAGAAGCATCTTTATAAGAACTTTCAAACATATTTTTTGTAAAATTGTTTATTAAAAATTCGTGTAGATAGTCGATTTGTTTATCACCAATTTTAAACAATTGGTGAGGACACCCAAATGATCCGAGTTTTATATAAAAAAAAAAACATTTAAAAGCTTAAGGTCTCTGGTATACAGGGTAAGTCTGTAAGTCTGCTTTAACTATTCAAATTGGGAAAAAAATGCTTTTTACAAAATTAATTTGCTTTTTGCTGCTCTATATTTTTCGAACAACATCATGTATACAGGGTGTATCAGAAAGTCCGTACAAAGGCAAAGTTCATTTTTTTAAATGACACTCTATATTTTTTGTTATATTTTTGAATTCTGCGTAAAATTCTAAATATTTTTGGTTAAGCATATCATATCAACAATTGTTTTTGAAATATTTGCGTTTAAATACAAATTTAAGTAGGAAAAAGTTGGCTCATCTTTTAATCCTGTTTTACGTTTCTATGATTTCAGCGGTTTTTTTAAGTGACAAAACAGCCATAGTAATAATTATTATAGTAATAGATATCACGAGTAGAAATAGGCTAAACCTATAACAAGAAAAAAAAAACGCTTTAAACATTTTTTTTTTTACAGAATATTAAAAGCAACAAAATAACATACATGAATGATAATATTCTTAAATCTTTTAATGTGTTAGCGTTTTGATCTATACGAACGTTTCGCAGTGAACCATATCACATAATGCAAGCCATAACATCTGCTCAGAACGATAAGATATGTATTTAAAATACTATTTTTATACCTAAAAAACTGTCGCTTTGACATTTTTATCTAGTTACTATGGTTGTTATGCCACTCTAAAAAACAGCTTAAACCATAAATACGTAAAATGGCATTAAGAAATAAGCGGATTTTTCCCTTCCAGATTTGTATTTAAATGCGAATATCTCATCAACAATTAAATATAGGGATATGATATGTTTAACAAAAAATATATAGAATTTTATGCAGAAAACAAAAATTTAATAAAAAATATAGAGAGTCATTTAAAAAAATGAACTTTGTCCTTGTACAGACATTCTAATACACCCTGTATACATAACGTTGTTCGCAAAATATAAAGCAGTAGAAACGACATTATTTTTGTTTAAAACATTTTTCTCCAATTTGAACAGTTAAAGGAATAAACGGGGGGGTCTCACTTCACAGACTTACCCTGTATGTAAAAAAATAAATGTCCAAGTTTAATATTCTGGACTTAACTTAATTTGCAAAATAAACAATTTTTTAAAACGAAATTGGATTGCAAAATGATTATGCAAAAACTATCGAACCGAACTTAACGAACTGTAACATAATGTTTTGTCATGATATTGTCTTCTTTTTAGCTAAATATAAAGCTCTTTAAAAATCAAAGAATAAAAAAAAACACTAAAAACACTGCTTTTTTTGTTTTTTTTTGTTTATTGCTTTTTTTGCAACAAGTGTTATACGTCTTGCGATTTGTAACCCATTCTATTTTGTAAGAGACATAATACACTTTTTGTCACAATAATTTTTCTCTACGACCAATACTTACAATAAGCGATTAAAGTAAAAAAAAAGTGTTTTGTATATTTAACAAATATTCCAGACCTTTCCAAGAGATGCTTTCTTTCTTAATTCTTGTTATATCTTGATGCTAGGTATCCAGCAAGAGCATGCTATTACGGGAAATTTTATAGACGCCAATTTATAACAGGCAAATTGTAAACGCCGCACTTGGGCAAAAAATAAATTTAATAATTATCAAATAAAGCTGCTCAGCTCGCACGGAAATTAAAAAAAAAATAACTTATACATTGGCTAAAGAATATGGTTACAACAATAAATACTTACAGTCGCACGAGGCTCTACACAAAGGCGAGTGAATTCTTAAAGGGGGGTATTGTCAATAAAAGTAAAAATATAAATATACTAGTTAATGGTTTATTACACAAAAATAATAAAATAATTGTAACGAATTCTTACCAAATTGGTGGATGCGCCTTTTAAACCAAAATTTAATAAGACATTTTAAATTACTGAAAAATATATGACAATGTTAAACTAAATTTGACTTGTATACAGATTTACAGTTACTGAACCAAAAGCTTGACAATTAATAAACTGTCAACAATATAACCCTATAATATATAACAAAGTCCGTAAGATTACAACCTTTACAGAAAACCTTCTAGTATGTTACCCACATATACGTAAGGCCACAAGTTGAATTTAAAACTTTTTCATAGGCACTTACAAATTGAAAAAAAAAATAATTAAATGAAGCTTACTAACGGAAGTTGCAGCAAAATATCTAAAAGCACTAAGGCTTAAAAAAAAATATATCCGGTCAAGGGTTAAACAAAAACCAATGTCAGTAAATCTATCTAATTAATCAATTATCAAATTCAATATTTATAATTAAACCGTATAAGATTATTACCAAATGATTAGCAATAAATCTTATATCTCAATAAAACCTTCAAAAATGTAAGAAAAGTGGAAACAATTTAAACTATCCCTTGCGCTCCAGACAACAGACAGTTTTAAGCAAAAGAAAAACAAATGATGGGCTACAACTGCTCCCCTCATTTTAAGGTATTTACATACAAAGGTATTTATACATAAAATAATGCATATATACAAATAATTTTGTTATGTTGAATTTTGCAACGTAACAATATCTGCCCTCTCGCACATTTAACAGAAAACAGATAAGGCTTGGTCTATTGGCGACTTTCTGTCCACCTATTTATTATTCATAATTTGTCTACTTTTTTTACCAAACCTGTTGTCCATTTTTAAAATAACAATATTTTTGGTAAAACAATATACAAAATGTACATCATAAACCTTTCACATAAATTACACAATTTATGGAGAGATACTACACATTTTGTTACTGAACCCATTCACACAGTGTTAGGTTATGATTTACCATTTCTTTTCTTTTGTTTTGTATTTAATTTACTTTTTAAAGTTTAAAAAATTAAAACATCAATAAAACCTAAAATGAAAATATAAATTAAATAATTTTATTTTTGTTTTATCCACTAAATTATTTTTTATGCATGCTTTGACAAAAAAGTATATTAAATATTTATATTAGATACTAATGATACTTTTAGGTCCTGCAAAACGAACAATTATTTAACCTTGTAGCTATATTTATAATAATAACCTTAACTCGGATAAACACTCTATTACCATAGTCCCAGCGGCTTTAAAAATAGCTCAGATTTGTCCTTCGGGCCAGAGACTATTTCTTCCCTTTAAATCTGTATACTTTATATGTATTACTAATTGGCCCGTTTTTAGTTTTTTAAAAAAATATTCCTATACTCGTATCTTAGGAATGGCACCTGCTACTATTCTAAGCACTCTATATTTCGTTAAGAAAAGAGCTGTTCGCTTTATTATCGACCTTAAGATTACACGAAAGCTTCTTGTTCTTGCCCACCGACGCAATACTTCGAATCCCTTTACAGTCCAACTGAAACGATTCCGAACTATCCATTTTGTTCGTTTCTTTATGGCTAATGTGTCTAGGCTATGGAACCTACTACCTGCTTAAGGCTCTTGAATCCAGCCGGTGCAATTCGAAAACCGTCTGGAATTGCAAGGATGCGCTGACCAAACTGGGTCAAAACAATAAGGTTACACTACTGTGGATACCTGGACACACCGGCCTAGAGGGTAATGAATCCGCAGACCTCCTTGCCAAGAGGGGGGTGGAAACAAAATTCACAGGGCCGAAACCGGTCATCGGCATATCTTATGGAACGGCCAAGCAGTTCATATCAGCTTGGACACAAAGAGAAAATCTTCGGTACTGGCATGGCCTTCCGGGTCTCAGACACTCGAAGGCCTTCATAAGCCCACCGAACCAACAATGATTTGTCAAACTACTGAAGCAATCAAGGGTACACCTTAAAACTCTAGTGGGACTGTACATGGGACACTGCAGATTAAAATACCATATGCACAAGATCGGCCTAGCGGAAGACGCCGAGTGCCGCATGTGCATGAATCGGCAGAACACATACTGTGTTCGTGCCCAGCACTGGCACGACTAAGATTCGCAATCCTCGGCAATGACACCTTGTTGCCGGGTGAGGTGAAAGATCTCTCTCCCAACAGGATCATCAGATTTTTTAGGAGTCTGGACCTGGTGGGAGAAATATAAAAGGGTGTGAGCCACAATAGACCGATCGGTCGCGGTGGAAGGGTGTTGTACCCACTCACTTTAAACACTACCTACCTACCTACTACCTGCAGAGGTTTTTCCTTTTTTACAAACATCCAAACATTTTAAAACCGTGTTAATAAAGTTTCTCTTATTACACTTAAGAAACCCACAGTACGTTAGAACTTAATCTTTTGTAGACTGTCCCACGATAAAAAAATTAAAGTTATGGTATAGAATAAGTATGCATTTGTTTTTGTACAAAGAGAACTTAAATTAATATTTTTTTCTCTTAGGTTAGTACTGAAACTGTGACAACATTATTTATGGTCGATTGGGTTCCAGTCAAAGTGTAGAGGAGGAGAACAATGTCAAATTCGAGAAGTGGAGCAATTTAAATCAAGTGTTTCGGGATTTGACGTCATTAGTTAAAGTCCAGAAGATATTGCCTTGTTGATTAAGTCACATTCAAAACTATTACATTGGAAGTGCGTACTGAATATTTTTTTAACCCACAAATTAAATATAAATTCATACTGTTACGTAAACTCACGTTCATAGACAACTCCAAACTAAAATAAAATGAGAAATTGCCGGGTCGAATCTTTCACTTAACGCATCACAAGTTGCATGTTTGTGCCATTTTCTAATGGATGAGATAGGTCTCTTTAGTATAAGTGACGGAAACAGGTCGTTCTATAAAGTCCAATTTTATTTAGAAGTGTTTACCCGTTTCTTTATTGTAAATGCTGTTTAAGCCCAACATTTTTGGTAATATGCCTTTTTGATAAAGTAGTAATTGTGGTCATATAATATAATAACAAAAGGCTAATATATTAAATAGTTACCCATTATTATGTAGCAGCTTATGATAATAAATGCCTCTAACAATAATATTTAATTTATAAATTGTTGTTTTATTACTAAAATAAAATAGTAACGTTTGTTACAGGATTTGCGAAATAATGCTAAAATAGTATTTAAAAATAGTTCACTTTTTAACAGCGAGCAGGTAAACGCCAACGTTTGTTGGCTTAATAAAAATATTTAAATTAGCAGCATGTTGTACGGTCAGCACATTATTTCATTTTTATGCAAAACCGACGTTAACACATTTGGTTTAATGTTAAAGGGAAACTGTATGTTTGTTAAAAAAACATTTTGCAACAATTGCAAAATGGAAAATCTGGTGTTAAAAAAATACTGGCAAAAATTTGGATAGATTTATTAGAACTAAAATCGTTTACCGTTAAAATTCTGACTGCATCTGCAAAGTAAGGTTTAACGTGTTGTTTCAATATGGTCAAAATGTTTAACAATATAAAATAAAAAGCAAATACTAAATTCTTTGTATGTTTGTAGTTACTAGAAAGTATAAATACAGTATGTTCTATAACCTGGAGCAATAAAAGATACTAAATATTAAAATGTACCTATTAACATATACATATTAAAAAAATAAATAAAATGCTACTTGATAAAAGACCGATTAAAAAAGGTTTATTTTAAAAATAGGCCAGAACTTTACGCCTGTCGATTATTGTTGGTCCATTGCTAAAGAAAGATCAAAGTTGTCCTACACCTAAAATGCTTAATTATGAAAGTTATCCTAATTTTTGGAAACAATAAGAAAATAAATTTATGTATAACATTTCACTTTTGGTTAAAAATTATAATATATGCGAAAACTAGAGCAACCTAAGATTTTTTTATTTGTCATTCGTTTAAACGGTAAACAGAAAGATTTAAAAAAACATATGGTACTTTAAGGCGGGCCAAAAATCTTGGTATTTCTTGTAGAACAATTGTTTTTAATAACAGGTGAAATATATTTGACAAAATAAAAAAGAAATTTGATGGCCGTTTAAAACATGCTAAAAAATATAAGAAAAAAAATCTTTTTTTAAATAGGATAACCCATTTTAAAAAGTCACTTATTTCTTTTTAATAAAATGTTATTATTGTTTTGGAGGGTAAAGCAATTACTTAAAAACTGGTAATATGAGTAGCAAGAAATATTTAAAATAAAAAATTAAAAAGAAAATGGAGTTACAAATTTTAAATTGGTTATTAAATTATTCGCATTTTTTTTTCTTATGTAATGCCAAGTTAAAAGTTACTTTTAAGAAATAATTTATTAAAATCCATAAAAAAATATATTTTTCTGAAGGAAAATCAGCAGTACTGCCGCCGAGAGCCTCCCGATTTTTCGTCTCTTGTAAAGAGATGAGTGATTCTCGCCACGCGCCTCTCGGGGTCTCTTGACCAGGATTTTAATACATATATAAAAATAAGATTTTTATATAAAATTAAAAATAGTATGTACGAATAAACATACGATTAAAAAAATATCCAACAGAACTGCTAGGTATATATTCATATATTTAATTTTTAAGCCTAAATAATTTAAGCACATTCTTTGCAAATCAGCATTATTTAAACTTAACGGGTTAATATAAAACAAAAAAAAAGCTGCAAACTGTAAATTAGAAACAAAAGTTTGGTAAATTATAAAAAAGAAATTATTAGGTAAAAAAGCGATAATGTAACTTTTATTTTACCACAAATTGACACGTGTAAGTATTTTTAGGAAACATGATATTAGAGAATCAAAATGACAATATAATATAAATAGTTTTTTTTTTAAGTTATGTATAGTTTTTATAAAAAAAAAATTGTTGTAAATTATATTATTTATTCACTAAAGGAATATTAATTTTTAATTGAAGTTGTTTATTGAATAAACAAAAAACTTGTTTATTATTTTAACCTCTTTGAAATAGTAGTTTAGCATGTAAAAAAATAAGGCACAAATTGGAATTAATAAATTTCCTTATTAATTATTTAGTTTATGAAATTTTATGTTATCTGCTTTAAGTAGTTCGAACTATTGCTTTATTGCATTAAATGTATACTAAACTGATTTTTTTGTTTTTATGCTGCAATCTACAAAGAAAATATTACTCTGCAGCCTATCTGAAGTTATTTTACCTAAATTAAAATCCACTTATGGTGTTGACAATGCAGTAGCGCAAACTTTACGAATATCGAGTAAATAATTTTATTTATTTCTCTTTGCATGTTTTATATTTTAAGCACTAATTCTTACAATTTTTTTGTCGTTATAGGCGACTTTACTGTTCTTTTATAGTTACCAATGCCCGATAAAATAAAGTTTTTTTTAAGCTTGTAGCCTTAAAGTGAAATAAACCAATTCTACTTTTTCTGTCGTGTTTAATTAAGTTTTTTTGTGCTTACTAAAAGGTTAATTAATAAATTGTTAATTAAGCGTTACATTATGCACACTTGACTTTAATTGTAATTTTTTATATGAACCATAGTAGCAGTGATACCTATTTAATATTTTACTGTAAATTATGTGTACTTTTGTTACAGTTGTCTCCAGGCACGAAGCACAAACCGTGGTTTTCTAAATCCTGTGACAAAGCCAGACTTTTAAAAATTCAAGCCCACAAAAAGTTTCTTCAAAACCCCAGTCCCGAAAATCGACAGGCTACCATCGAAGCGATAAATCAGTATAATCAGACCATCTCAGAAGCAAAAGACCATTTTAACAATCGAATAAAAGATAAAGTTCTCTCTTGCTCAAATGGCAGTAAAGCTTTCTGGTCCTTTGCCAAAAATATTAGTCAGAACTTTTGCACAAATTCTTTTCCACCCCTAATCTCTGAAGATGGAATTGTCTTTACCTCCAAAGGAAAAGCCGAACTATTTGCCAAACAATTTGCTGCCAATTCTACGCTTGATCCTCCTACTAATCTTCCCCTTCCAACAGTTGTCCCTGTTTCTCATAAAATGTACGATATAATTTTTAAAGTTAAACAGAACAAGCGTATTCTTTCTTCTCTTAATACTAAAAAATCGTCTGGGATGGCATACCAGCAATCGTCTTAAAAAATGTGCTCCCGAGCTTGCACCCATCTTAACTCGCCTCTTTCGAATCTCTTACGACACGGGCATTTTCCCGGAGAGTTGGAATGCTGCACGTGTGCAACCTGTCCCCAAAAAAGCATCCAAAAGTCTCTCTTCCAACTATAGACCTATATCTCTTCTTTCAGTTGCTTGCAAAGTAATGGAAAAATTACTTAATTCCCAAATCCTAAAGTATCTGGAAAAACATAAGATCTTACATGATAGACAGTATGGATTCCGTCACAGTAGATCCACAGCTGATCTTCTTTCCTTTGTCTCACACAACTGGAACAAGTCCCTTGAGTTTCTTGGTGAATCCCAGATCGTTGCTCTTGGCATATCCAAAGCTTTCGATCAGGTCTGGCATGATGGGCTTTTTAACAAACTTCCTTCTTACGGTCTTCCACCTAAACTTTGCTCTTGGCTTTCCAGTTTCCTTTCTAATCGACGTATATCAGTTAGTGTAGATGGTCATTCCTCCAGCTTCTACCAAATTAATGCTGGGGTGCCCCAGGGCTCAGTGCTGGCACCCACGCTGTTTCTTCTACACATTAACGATCTTCTCTCTTCCACAATCAATCCCATTCATAGTTTTGCTGACGATAGTACGCTCCCCTCTAGTATTCAATTTCTTAAGCCACCGTGTAATCCTGATTTCGAAAACAAGCGCAGGTCAATGCAGATATCTCTTTCACAAGACCTCAAACTTATCTTGGATTGGGGCGTCAAAAATCTTGTTCAGTTTAATGCCTCGAAAACACAGTCATGTTCCCTGTCGCGAAAAAAGTCTACAAATGCTCATCCCTTACATATGAGCGGCCAAGTTCTGCAGAACAAAGAGTCGTTTAATCTTCGGCGTTACTTTTGAGAATAACCTCAACTGGCACAAACACATTTTATCCATAGCTTCGGCAGCTTATAAAAGATTGGATTTCTCTTCCGAGCCAGAAAATACTTCTCTTCTTCCAATTTGTACACTCTGTATGTATCCCAAATCAGACCCTCTTTAGAATATTGTTCTCATGTCTGGGGAATGGCGTCCCCTACAACACTTAGCATTCTGGACTCTATTCAAAGAAGCAGTTCGTCTTATTAATGATCCAACGCTCACAGAAAGGCTTCCTCTTCTTGCCCACCGTCAAGCTGTAGGGGACCTGTCGCTCTTCTATATGTATTTTCACGGCTTCTGCTCAGAGGAGTTAGCCAGTTAGTAGGGAGAATATGAGAGTTCAACGCCCACCGTCCACCGGTGGAGCTTATCATCTTAATATCTCTGACGTAATTAAATATTTAGGAATCTTGTGTGACGCGTTATTTAGGGCGTGGCCAATACTATCTGTCAAATGTCAAATGTCACCTGTCAAATGTCAAATGTCATCTCTCACCTGTCATATGTCAAAAACCACGTGTCTTGGAAAACGGCCGTTACGCGTAGGATACTTGTGCTAAGACCTACTATTGATTTGCGCAAACTCGAAAATTTTAAGTTATGCCGTTCGGGCGCTATCGACTAAAATCGTTATTTAACCCTGATGATGAGTCTAAGACGCGCGGTTTAAATTTTTTAAAATTAGCGAAACGTTGTACCTATCAAATAGCGAAAACCTCATGACGCCATCCTTAACCATAAAGGCGCTACAACTGTTTAAAAATCGCCGAAATTGATCAATTAGCGATTAGGACGGTAACCCTATAGTAAATTGATCATTGTGGGCTTCATGCTTTAACAGCAGGCTTACACGTGGGTCTAATATGGTTATTTTAGCGTCCTACACAGGTATTAAAATAATGGCGCCTGTCAGCTGTCAAATCACCTGTCACCTGTCATATTTCGCGAACCATGTGACTTAGAACCTGCTTACGTGGATGAGACATAACTAAGGGTCCTACGCATGCGTTAAAATAATGGCGTCTGTCAGCTGTCAAACGCTAAATGTCTAACCTAACATGTGGGGGCCCCCTACGCTTAAGCGCCGGGCCCAGGGTGTAGACCTGGGGCTTAGGCGTGGGGTGAAGAGCCTTATTATTATATTAATCTTACAATTTTTGAATAGTAAATAATAAAACACATTGTATATACTAAATTAATTTATTTAAACCACATATACAGGGTGAATCAAAAATAGGCTACATTTAATTTTCTACTAACATTACATAAAATTACAATACTACGTTCTACTAACTATACTTAACCTAAAATTACAATTATCTCTATGTAAGGAAAAATATATTTATTAAATCTTTCTTACAGATCCTCTTAATGGTAAATATCTAACAAGTTTATCATGAATAATTAAACAGTAGGCACTGGTGTTAGCGGGAAAGTTTTCTTTTGTTTCAATCTCTAGTCTTACATCAATAATACCAGAATTTAATATTTCATTCTGTCTTGAACAATCAATTACAATTAGAGGCGCATACTTTTTAAAGTTTTTGGGAGTAAAAAGTGGTTCGTTTTCTTTCTCGTAGTAGCTCTCTTGAAATTCGAAATACATTTCATAAAGAGTAGCTATTAGTGAAATCTCCAAATTTAAATTATCATACGGATAAAATTCCGGATTTAAATAAAGCTTTACATTTGATACATTACAATGATCAAATAAGCTACTGTTTTTGCTGAATTTATCCTTTCGGGCTGTTTGAAAACCTAAAATTATCCATCTGGGTCTTTCCACCTGCACCGAAGTCTTTATATTCCAGGTAAGTTGTTTTCCAGTTGGAACTGATGGATGTTCTGTGAGTTCCCAGCTTCTAAAACCGATATCCAATTCGGTTCCATTTTCAATAAGTTTTAAAAGCTCTATCCGTTTAACATCAGATACTGTAATATGTGGTAGCCTCCAAACAATCTTATCAATAGTAACTACTACATTTTCTGCATCAGCCGTATTAATAATAGCATTAATGTCAGAAGGGCTTCTTACTAACACCAATTCGTGCTTAACATTTATGAGTATTTTTTGAAAGTCTTCAGCAAATCCTAGTAGGGTTCTTAGCGGCACACAAACATTAAAACTTCCAGTGGTCGGGTCAACGTTATCGCAAGTAAATTCATCATCAATACTCCAACCAGCATTTTTATATTTATTTAATTCGTTAGCATTGTAAGAAATATATCCTTTCATGGTTGCTGCTATTCCAGGATATCTAATCGAGTCAATAACCTTTCCACCAATTTCAAGACGAATTTCTTCAAAGAGGTGACCGAAAAAGTTGTTTACAAGTTTCGCTGTGTTTGAAACTGATCCATCAACTCCTTTTAAAAGTCTTCCTTCTAGATAAATATGGCTTGCCCAAGGTAGAGTGTATATATCGGTTTGCTGTACAGGTATTCGAATTTCGTCATTATTTTTAAAAGAGTTAGTGTACGGCAAATGACTATGTCTCTCAATTTTTGTAATAGAGTTATCAAATTTTAGAGGGTCCGTCACATTTAAAATACTCATTTTGCGAATTCTTTACAATTAGGCCTAGAGATTCAAGAAACTTTTTATTTTCTGCTGTTAGGCTCTTTTTAGTTTTTAACAATTGTTCAAAATCAGCACTTTTCTTGGAGTTATATTTAATAACCATACTACGTCTGCTCTGTACAGCAGTTTGTAATATACTGATAAACCCGACACAAAACGTTTGCCTATATATATTTTCTTAAATGCATTCTTACAGTAATAATTTCTCCTCTAAAGTCAACCAATTCCCCGTCTTGATCGATCAGTTTCAATACAATGTTGTCTATAACTCTTGTAGATACCGGCATATAAATAACATTTCGAGGAATTTCTATTATTTTAAAACCAGCCGGTACTGATGGTGAAAATTCATGTATTGTATGAACAAGCTTATTATTGTGATAAGCCCCTGTAACAATATTACACTCGATTTTAATCACATTAATTTTTAAAATATTTACAGGGGTTTGAGATACATGTTTAATATTGGGCTGTAGCAAAATATTATGAAATCCTAACAACTTTCCAATAGAATTTTTCTTAGTAAAGTCAACTGTATGAGAACATTCAAGCTCACACTTGAGCGTATTTACATTGCCCTTTAGACTTAGGGTACAATTAAATTTCTTGTTGCTTTCATTTTTGTCACGAATTGCTTGCTGTAGATAATCATTTATTGCAGTTATTTCGTAAGATCCAGTGGGGATTTCCAAAGTAATATCACCAACATAAAATTTATTATTGGTTTTATCAATATTGGGAATAGCATTAAAAGTTTCTAAACTAATCAGACCCAGTTCATACTGGCTAGTTTCATCTCTCAGATCAAGAGGGGGAGTATAATTAGCTTTTAAAATTGAACTGGTACCACTCAAACTAAAGGTATGCATGATGGCTCAGTTAAGACTGAAGATATATTCTGTATTTATATGTATTTATAAGGCTTCAAATATAGACCTAGACCACCCTTGTAAGGCCCTAAATATAAACCGTTTCCAGTTTTCCCAAGAGCTATGGATTCCATTGTTTCGTTATGTCGCTGAGACTCCTTCAACTTGGCTGCAGCATTCCTAGCATTGTTCACTGCATTTATTATCCCCGCAGTTCCTCCGCTAAGGGCGCCAATTGCGCTTAAACCAGCAAAAAGTGGTATTAAAAATGATAGGAAACCTCCGATTTTGGGGAGGGGCACAATGCCTGCAGGATGAACTTCTTCCACACCAGTAAATGCTTTTAAAGCTACTTCAGCAGCTGATGTGAGGTCCTCTGGTTTTTCAGCATACAGTGCATCCCTCGCTTTATGAAAAGCAGTCATAAAAGGAATACCTTTGCCCCTTCGAGCAGTAATCTTCTTGTTTGATTTCTTTTAAACTTCTGCATGTCTGCACAGTACAAACTCTTTAGTAATACTAACTGTTATATAAGAATATTAACTTATAAATACATACCTCCATACTCTGCAGTTATTGTTCATCAACCAGTCATTACAATAACACGCATCTAAAGTTAAGAATATTAACTAATAAATACCAGCTTCTCTTAACTCTGTAGTCATTGTACATCAACCAGTCATTACGATAACACGCATCTAGGAGGCTACTTGAGGAAAAAGGGATCCTTGGTTAATAAAAATACAGTTATTTGAAAAACGGTTTCATTATTAGAAAAACAGCGCCGTTATTTGGAAATACAGTGCCGTTATTAAAAAAGAGGGCGGTTATTTGAAAATACAGTGCCGTTATTTGGAAATACAGTGCCGTTATTAAAAAATAGGGCTGTTATTTGAAAATACAGTGCCGTTATTTGGAAATACAGTGCCGTTATTTAAAAAACAGTGCCGTTATTTAAAAAACAGTGCCGTTATTGGAAAAACGGTGCCGTTATTTGAAAATACAGTGCCGTTATTGGAAAAACGGTGCCGTTATTTGAAAATACAGTGCCGTTATTGTAAAAACGGTGCCGTTATTTGAAAATACAGTGCCGTTATTAAAAAACGGTGCCGTTATTTGGAAATACAGTGCCGTTATTGTAAAAACGGTGCCGTTATTTAAAAAACGGTGCCGTTATTTGGAAATACAGTGCCGTTATTAGAAAAACGGTGTCGTTATTTAAAAAACGGTGCCGTTATTTGGAAATACAGTGCCGTTTTTGTAAATACAGTCCCGTTATTTGGGGGATAAGGGGAAGAGGGACTGTTGCTGGGAAGAAATTATTAACACTTGTACCTTAATAATTTAAAAGAAGGGTTCTGTAGCCATGGATTTAAACAAGCTTGATAAGGATGTTAAACGTAGAATAATTGAAGCTTCCAATAGTATTCGATAAAAATATTTGGATTTAAAGAGGGAATTGGGTGAGCAAGCCGAGGTGCAATTTAAAGAATATCAGAACTCGAGTGATCAGCGACCAGAAAAGAAGCGGAGTTTGCAAGCAGATCCAAACATTCTTCAACTTCTTGACGAACATTCGCGCAATGTAAAAAGACTATATGATTCTCTTAAAGCTGGCCGTTATGAAAATGCTGTTACATTGGAGAATACGTATAGACCTTTGGCAAAACTAATATCCGAGTCGATGCAGTATGGTAAACAATCTACACCATTTACACCCAAGTCTGTAAAAAGACGACAAAGTGAACAATTTTCTTCGACAGTAATAAAAAACCACGATTTCCACTTAATTTTACTGACCCTGTTCAAAAACATGACGAGCTAGCTGCTCAAGAAGAGGAAGAATATAACGATAATTCAATTAATGTCGAGACACGAGAAGATAGTTCACCAATGGCTCAGGATATGAACGATGGCGAGGAAGTTGATTTAAACAGAACTATGTATGAACATAACCCTGAAGAAAGTTACTTTGACGACGAGTTCAGAGTCGATCCGCAATATAACCCTGTTCAAATGGATAGTATTACGGAAGAATCCTTTAGGGAATATCTAGATCAGTATGATCCGCTACCGAGAGAATATTTGAAAGGATTTATAACTGATACGGAAAACGAGTACGATCGCACATATTTAAAACATGATTTAGCCACCGATCATCTAACTTTTGGTGATTCTCGGCTTGAATTTAACGGGCCGGATATTTATATTAAAGGAGAAAAATTTACTGGAACTCCTGGACTATATGAACTTTTATTTAAGACCAATCCATTAAAAATAAATTGACCGCACTGGATGAGCGAACCTTGCAAAAATTATTTTGCTAACAAATGCTAGCAAGAGAAATTTTAATGAAAAGGAGCAACATGTAGGAAATAGAGGTGTCAAATATATGCAACAATTAAACCATTACTTGAACGTATAAGAGAGGAAAATGCAAGAAAGCAGAGAGAACGTGACAAGCAATTACGAATTACAGTGCACAACAGCCTCAGGGTTATGGCTTACCAATCGATAGTCAGTCTGGTTTCTTACCTGATTACAAAACATTTTCCAATAATAAAATTGACTACGTTTACTGGGATGATCCAAATGAGCTTGTGGATAGATTAAAATTGTTAATGGCAAGTAAGGTAGCTGGTAATAACTCTTATGAAAACGAGATTATAAGTATTCTTGAAGAGTTAAGAGAAGCTGATATCATTGAATAAACTGATTAGACATAGTGATGCAGTATCATTAGCACGATGACTTTCGACAAATTCGGACGTAATTTAACACATCCCTATCATCTAGCAAAAAAGCTTAAAAGAGAAAATGATTTGAAAGATATTCCTGAAAAGACTTTGTATGGTTACATGAATATAATGTTGACTTGCGAAAAGGGTGCATCAAAGTATCTTTTTATAAATGGTTTAAAATTTGACTATTATATGTTTCCTATTAAGAATGGAATAATTGAATATGTTAACATTGACTCACCTGTAAAAACTTTTATTAACAAAAAAGAATATAAAGTACCAAGCGATTTACTGCAGCAAGAGTTAAAATTTGATGATAAAATTACGTTTTTAGGAGATCACATACTAAAATATCTGTTGAGTTTGTAATTAAATATCCTATTTCATAGGTTTAATATATAGATACATCTTTGTAATTTTAGGTTAAGTATAGTTAGTAGAACGTAGTATTGTAATTTTATGTAATGTTAGTACCAAATTAAATGTAGCCTATTTTTGATTCACCCTGTATATGTGGTTTAAATAAATTAATTTAGTATATACAATGTGTTTTATTATTTACTATTCAAAAAATTGTAAGATTAATATAATAATAAGGCTCTTCACCACGCCTAAGCCCCAGGTCTCACCTGGGCCCGGCGGTTAAGCGTAGGGGGCCCCACATGTTAGGGTTAGACATTTAACGTTTGACAGCTGACAGACGCCATTATTTTAACGCATGCGTAGGAGCCTTAGTTATGTCTCATCCACGTAAGCAGGTTCTAAGTCACGTGGTTCGCGAAATATGACAGGTGACAGGCGCCATTATTTTAATACCTGTGTAGGACGCTAAAATAACCATATTAGACCCACGTGTAAGCCTGCTGTTAAAGCATGAAGCCCACAATGATCAATTTACTATAGGGTTACCGTCCTAATCGCTAATTGATCAATTTCGGCGATTTTTAAACAGTTGTAGCGCCTTTATGGTTAAAGATGGCGTCATGCGGTTTTAGCTATTTGATAGGTACAACGTTTCGCTAATTTTAAAAAATTTAAACCGCGCGTCTTAGACTCATCATCAGGGTTAAATAACGATTTTAGTCGATAGCGCACGAACGGCATAACTTAAAATTTTCGAGTTTGCGCAAATCAATAGTAGGTCTTAGCACAAGTATCCTACGCGTAACGGCCATTTTCCAAGTCACGTGGTTTTTGACATATGACAGGTGACAGGTGACATTTGACATTTGACAGGTGACATTTGACATTTGACAGATAGTATTGGCCACGCCCTAAATAACGCGTCACACAAGATTCCTAAATATTTAATTACGTCAGAGATATTAAGATGATAAGCTCCACCGGTGGACGGTGGGCGTTGAACTCTCATATTCTCCCTACTCCAGTTTAATTCCTTCTCTGGCAGCTCCCAACAGAGCAACGCGTAGTGCAACTTTTAAGCATCATTTTACAGTTCAGTTAGAGAGGCCCCGAACTTCCCGCTTTCTTCGTTCCTTCATCCCTAGTGTGTCAAGACTATGGAACCTGCTGCCCGCAGAAGTCTTTCCTTCTCCTCCCAATCTCCAAAAATTTAAGTGTCGTGTGAACAAACTCCCTCTCACCACACTGAAGACACCCACGGTACGTTAGTACTTAGGCATCAGCCTTCGTGGACTGTCCCAAGATAAAAAAAAAAAGCAAAATAATAACAATACAATTTTTTTCATTAATATTTTCTTTTTTTACTTTTATTTTTAACAAATGCTATGATATATTAATTAATGACTGTTATAAAAATGACGTTTTTAAATACAAAACTGATTTTTTAAAAACCAAACGAAATGATACAATATTCCGGTAGTAGTTGTATTGTGCGCTTAAAATTTCATTTTTAAAAACAAAAGTTTACACATCTGCTAAAACGAAAACCTGCATATTTGTAGAGAATAATGTTTAAAATTGCAAAATAAAAACTCTTTGTTTTCTACACACAAAATTTGGATGTTAAATATATGTTACTACATATTTTGTAAACTAGAAATATGACTGTAATATAAAACGTTTAAACTAAATTTGTAATAAAAAGGTGCTTGAACAAGTTTTACATTTTAATTAAATTAAATAAAATATGTGTAGGTTTTCTATAAATATTAGTTTTAAAATTATTTAGATCTACAAAGAAACCATAGATAGGTTTAGTGATTATGTTTAGTTCCTCTATTATAATTAGGAAAACCAAAAGAGTGTTACGTGGTCATGATACCTAAGACATTCCCTTCTTTTACCGCTATATAGACACTACTAGCCATTTTATTTTGAATGTTGTGTTTTGTGTTCTGGTACTAATTATTTTTTAGTCAGTATCTCAGTCCAAAGTAGACAATACATTTTAATTGGTGTAATTTTTTAAGTTTATTTAAAAAAAAACACAATTTAAAAAGTGTTACCACATAGTAATAATAAATCCAGAGGTCCACAAAAAGTTTAAGTCGAAAAATTAGTGTTGCCGTGAGACGCCTCGTTTCGAGTGCTCGAGAGAAAAAAGTTTTCTTGTCACGGCGAGAATGCCACTTTCTCTTGTCTTGTCTCGTGTTGCATTAACTTGTTTCTCTAGTAATAAAAGTATATTTTATGGAAATATATACAACACTATAACGCTTTTGCTTTTAATAATATTAAAATTAGGTTTGTCCGAAAAGTTAAAGACACACAGAGACACACAATATTTTATCTAACTTATAGACTAATAGGCAATGCAAGAAGTTTGGATTTTTAAATGAGGCACTTAAGGTATTCACAGATTTTAAGTTTAAAAATAAACTTATAAGTAATGATTATTTAACAAGTAAGTAAAGTCTGACCAGTAAGTCATAGTTGTGCTTAAAATATCATCCAAAGTAAAAAAAGTCGAAACATTTAAGTTAAAAATCCAAAGTTCAAGTCATTTCTGCTTACGCTAAAAGCTGGATAAAATAAGATCAGATAGGAAAAAATATTTTAGGTCCTTTACTTACCTTTAAAATTTCATTTAAATATCTTTAAAAACAAAAATAATTCAGGTAGGCTATTTTTAGAGAGCAGCCAAGTTTGGTAAAAGAGATTGCTTATTTTGCATGATTTCTATAATTTTAAAACAGAATGTATGGGTATAGGTATAGGTTCGCAGACACTAATATTTAATTACAAGTGACCAAAATCAAGTTTAGTAAGCTGTCAAACTAAACTTGCAAATTAAATGTTAGTAGGGAAGGATAAAGTAGCGACAAAAATATCGGTATTATTTTATTAATGGCTGTAAAGGTTTCGTAACTTATAATTTTATAATCATTTATAAAAAGGGCAGTACGTTGTTGTGATTATTTTAAACGGCTGTGCTCTTATTTAGATTAACTTAATCATTTAATATTGGGTGATTTACTGATCTATTTACCTTTGAACGGTCATTAGGTGTAATAAAAAAATGTAAAAGTAGTCATTTATTTATCTTCTTCTTTTGTATTTTTTTAAAAACTCTTTATATTTTACTTTATGGTGAAGATGCCATCAAAATTGTTTTTTTCTTATGCACGAAGAATATCAAGGGTTTAAATTCCTGAGAATTAATTAATAAAAAAATTTCCATATGTTGCAAACATTATGACCCATACTGTATGTGTATACCGGGTATGTCACGACAAGCTTTCATTAAAACTCCGTAAGGAAGCATATTTAATAGATATTTTTAGATTATACGTTTTTCACTTAGTATGTTCTTCATATAAAATAAAATCATTGTGCCAGTGATACTGGTAGTAGGGAAAGAAATTTAGAGACTGGAACATCGATTTTAATTTATTTTAAGTATGCTTACTAGAAAACAGAAAACCCCTAATTACCTAAATTTTCCTTCCCCATAAAGTTCCAACAAAACTTGTAAACGCCATACCTATTTATATAATTTTTAGGAGGAAAGTAAGATTATTACAATAAACAGATTACAGTTGAGTTACAGTTTTCCTTAACAAACAAAAGAATAAATAAAAAAATTATTGCTAATCCTATTTTCTTTTAATTTTATTTACATACATACATGTAAAAATATGCACATACAAATAAAATGTTTTTTTATTGCTCAAGTACCAACCAAATATTAACTTAAAGAGCAGCATTTTCATTGCTCATAAACCGATCTTTAAAAAAATACATTGTTAACAATTTACTGGGTAATATTATTTCCTTGTATGTACAAATGATGTGTTGCAGTATAAAACATTCTTTTAATCCCATTTTTAATAATATTAAATAGTATAGCATACTAGCTCTCTTACTAAAATGCTTAATTAAAACGCACACACACACTGGACATGTAACAGCTGATTACTTTCTTAGTTACAAAGATATTACTCTTAAAGTGAAAGAATGTCTATAGCGTACAGTTGTCCGCGTTTAGGAGGCACACTATACTTTAATATGGTTCAAGCAGTGCCATCTATAATAGAATAGCCTGCGCGCAGACTTTTATTTAGTCGATCAGCTGTTCATACTTGGATATAATCAAATTTTGTCAGTTGGTTTTGGTTATCGGCTTCATTGTAGTGAAGGAGTATTATTTTCTTATTTTTGTGTTTTGAATATAAAAAAATTACTGTCAAAAAGATTATTATTTTGTGTTACTGATACAAATCTCAGAAAAACTACGTGTTTTGGTAGTGACATAACCTAAAAGAATAAGTTTTTTTATTGTGCTTCTACTGTTTCTTACAATTCACCAATGAAATATTAGTGTCCTAGTGTTGTGCTCAATTTGGTACCATGCCTTACCTTGGTTGTGTCCCTTTTTGCAACAAAGTGAGTAAAAGATCAAGAAAAGTTGTTAAAACTAGTAGATTTAAAAAATAAGAACCAACATTAGAGAACATTTATAACTCTGATATAAACTTATTTTTAGGCTTTAACTGTAAAACTCACAAAGTAAACAATATTATTTAATCTATTGTGAAAACATAGACATGTGTATTGTTAAAAATTTATGTTAAAAACGCAATGATACGGTCACAATAAAATCTATGCCACTTTTAAAACGTTTTAAACCTAATAAATAAAGGGTCGGAATTAACGCCCGGTAATTTATTATACTTTGCAAATAAAAAAAATTAAAAAAGTATATATGCTGGATAAAAAAAATCAAAATGAAGTATAAAATAATAAGAAATGCCTTATATTTATTATAAAATCACAGTATAAAATATACCATTTGCACGGTAAATTATTTTTGGTATGTTAATGAAATGTGCACTAAAAAAAAAATATATATATATATATATATATATATATATATATATATATATATATATATATATATATATATATATATATATATATATATATATATATATATATATATCTATATATATATATATATATATATATATATATATATATATATATATATATATATATATATATATATATATATATATATATATATATATATATATATATATATATATATATATATATATATATATATATATATATATATATATAATATATATAAACAACTGAAGGTTATTAGGGATTCGGTCTTTATGCCTTATTAAAAGTTAAACACTTTTTAGCAGTCCCGAGCTTTCGGAAAATTTATTTCCTTTTTCAAGGCTGCAATATGTAAAAAAAACCTTGGTTACATGAGATAAAAGACTAACATATTAAAACTTACCGCTAACATGTTAATGGAAAATGACTAATGCCACACCAGAGAACTTCATATTATAAATTAAAAACTTTAAAAAACATCACACATAATTAAAATACAGGAAACACAAAAGTACATCACCCCCATCACATAGAACGGTTATTGTAAATAGTAAATATGACGATATTTATTTACTTGTTTATTGTTTTTTCAACAAAATCCTTCCGATTGTGTGAATACCTAGATCTAAGGTCAT